>JAKSZT010054587.1:2512197-2593727 GCA_026826555.1 Tolypeutes matacus
TTAATGTATGTCATATATTGTTTTGTTTCTCTTTTTGAGTTTTCAGTTGTTTTTAAACTCTCCTCCAACTCTCTCTCCTTTGTTTTTTCCTTTCAACCTGTAGAGTTTCCTTTAGTATTTCTTGAAGTGCTGGTTTCTTCTTGACATACTCTCTTAATTGCTGTTTATCTGTGAATATTTTGAACTCTCCGTCATTTTTGAATGCCAATTTTGCTGGATAGAGAATTCGTGGCTGGAAGTTTTTTTCTTTTAGTGTTTTGACTATGTCATACCTCTGTTTTCTTGCCTCCATTGTTTCAGCTGAGAAATCATCACTTAATCTTATTGTGCTTCCTTTGTGTGTGATGGTTCTCTTTTCTCTTGCTGCCTTGAGTATTTTCTCTTTGTCTTGAGCATTGGACAATTTGACAAGTATATGTCTTGGAGTTGGCCTGTTGGGATTTATACTATTTGGGCTGTGCTGTGCTTCCTGGATCTGCACATCCATCTCTCGCAATAGAGTTTGGAAGTTTTTAGCCATAACTTCTTTCAACACTCCTTCTGTTCCCTTTCCCTTCTCTTCTCATTCTGGGATGCCCATAATGCGTAAGTTTGTGCGTCTTGCATTATCAGTTAATTCCCTGAGACCATACTGGATTTTTTCTATTTTTTTGTCTATCTTTTCTACAATCTCTCTTATTTCAACTGTATTGTCTTCCATATCACAAATTCTTTCCTCTGCCTGTTCAATTCTGCTGCCATGTGAGTCCAGCGTCTTTTTCATTTCTTGACTTGTGTCTTTGTTCGCCATCATATCCATTACCTTTTTGGTTGTTAGCTATTTCTTCAGTATGTTCTCCCAGTGTCTTCTTTATATCCTTAATCTCTTCCTTCAGTTCTTTAAGTTGGTCCATGATATTTGTTTGGATAGCTTTGATTAGTTGTTCGATGTACTGCATTGCTTCCTGATTTTTATTTTGTGCAATGGACTGGTCCATGTTTTCCAGTTTCTCAGAGTCATTTGTATTTTTCTGTTGCCCTCTGGTCATCATATTATCTTGATGGGTTTGTTCAGTTGATTAGCTTTTCTCTATGCTCTAGAATTTTATTTAGCTGTTGGTTCTGCGAGTGAGTTAAGCTTTCTCTTTGGCAGTTTTTCTTCTTATTTTATTTCCTTGCTTCTTTCTATGTTCCCTTGAAGGCAAAAGGTTAGGGCCAGAGGAATCAAAACATGTAAGGAAGGCAGAAGGATAATAGAAATATTGATAAAAGTTAGAAGAGGGGCAAAATGAGACTTAATGAGATGAATATTTAACTTGAGTAGGCAGTGTAGAGTACTAGGAAAAAATATGGAGTTCCTACAATGGACTGGGAAAGGAAATGGAGGAATATATATATAGTGATTTAGAAGGCTAGATTTATGAGGAGGGAGAGAAATAGTAGAGAAAGTTCTGAAAGGAAAAAGTTAATACTAATAAAAAAAAAGAAAAAAGAAGAAGAAGAAAACAAAATAGTTGGGATAGAAATTGACACCCTTCAGTTGTGGGCCTATGAAAAAATGTCTCTAAGAGCCACAACAGAAAACAGAAGGCAGAAACATACAGGAAGGATAAGTGATAGTTTGTAATACAGAATCAATATATACAGTGAGTGGGAAATTACTGAATAAGAAGCCCAGTAAATAAACTACCAGCTGGCAGTACCTATTTAAAAAAAAAAAAAAAAAAAGAAGGAAAAAGGAAGGGGGGAGGAAAACGGGAATAATAGCAATAGACCAGAAATTAACAGAGAGAATCCAAAGATCCACACAGGCAAGCAGTCAAACAGAGCTAAGGGGGGTCAATGATTCCCCTAGGGTCCACGTGGATCTTTCCTGCCTACTTGTGTTTATCAATGAATTTCCCCACAGGGTTCTATATGCAGGTCCTGAAGCAGCTTTTAGCTATTAAACTAAATTAAAAAGAATTTATTGGCCATTATTGTAAGGTAATGAAAAACCTTCCCCATGACCACCTTGATTTTTACCCATAATAAAAAAAAAAAATAACAAAAAAAAACATTTGTATTTAAATTGGTCCTAAGGACCCCATAATTCCTGAAACTAAAATTGCTAAAGTCACAGGTGGAAGGATATTATCTCTTTAAAATGTCCTTTGCTAAAAGTAGAACAAAGATTAAATATTGTCCATTATGTTAAAAAACAATCAAGCTCTTTGCGAAAAGAGAAATAAACAGCATTTAAACTCAAAAAAAAAAAAAGAATTTATTTTTCATTTGTTGATGTGACCTCACTTTTTTTTTTTTTTAGCCAAATGCAGGACCCTAAATAATTCCTCCTCTAGACCAACCCCCTTACGGAAGGGACCCTAGCTGGGCCCGTGGAAATTAATCAAGCACATCCCACTTTCCGGACTCCCCAGGTTAGCTGAAGCTCTGATGTTAGTCAGTGAGGAGTGCTAAAGATGGCGGATTCCGCCCCTTCTGGCGCCAAGCTCCAGCGTCACCGGGCTGCTCAGTAAATCAGTTTGAGTGCAGATTCGCGTCAGCTCTCAGCCTATTGGTGCTTCAGGTCGGCTTATCTGCTCCCCAAAGCTATGGGTTGGTGCAGGCAGCCAGATCGATGTCTAAAAATATAAAATACCCTTCCCTGTCTTCCAACTGAACCCTCCCTTTTTGGGGAAGTGTCCCTTCCTCCTGGCTCCGCAGCGGCCCGGGTCTTATCCCTGGGTGGCTAGGGAAATCAGCTGCATTGCCCGACCAAAATCCCCCCTCCGGTTCACTGGGTGCTGATTAGCTCGTTTGTTCTGTTCACACAAGTTCCAAGGGGCGCCAGGCAGCCAGATCCCCAGAAAATAAAACTTTTTCGCCCTGACCGCAGCTCAAAATGGCCGTTTTATTATTTTTTTTCCCTAACTGCGGGGCTCAGCCGCCTGTGCCAACCTCCACCGGCAGCCTCAAAACTCACGAATCTCCACCGTTCAGTCCACGCCGCCGATCCGCGCAGCCTCTCACTCCACGTGTGCACAGCACAGACCCCCGGGCAGGACCCCGTCCCCAATCCGCCTTGCTCTGGGAGCTTGCAGTGTGCGCCCTCCTACACTAACGCCATCTTGGCCCCCCTGGGTTTTTCATATAAACCCTTTATCATATTCAGAAAGCTTCCTTCTATTCCTATCTTTAGCAGTGTTTTTATCAGGAAAGAGTGCTGTATTTTGTTGAATACTTTTTCTGCATTTATAGAGATAATCATGTGATTTTTTCTTTCAATCTGTTTATATGGTGTATTACATTGATTTTCTTATATTGAAACATCCTTGCATACCCTGGATGAAACCCTCTTGGTCAAGGTGTACAATCCTTTTGATATGTTGTTGAATGCAATTTGCAAGCATTTTGTGGAGGATTTTAGCATCTAGGTTCACTAGAGAAATATGTCTGTAATTTTCCTTTCTTGTGGTATCTTTGTTTGGTTTTGGTATTAGGGTAATGTTGGCATTGTAGAATGACTTAGGCAATATTCCTTTTACTTCTATTTTTTGGAAGAGCTTAAGCAGAATTGGTGTTAGCTCTTTCCAGAATGTTTGGTAGAATTCAGCTGTGAAGCCATCTATTCCTGGGCTCATCTTAGTTGGAGGGTTTTGATGACTGAGTCTATCTTTTTACTTGTAATTGGACTGTTGAGTTCATCAATTACTTCTTTTTTCAATGTAAGATGTTTGTGAGTTTCTAGAAATTTGTCCATTTCCTCTAAATTATCATTCTTGTAGGCATATATTTTTTCAAAGTATCCTCTTATGATACTCTTTATTTCTGTGGGGTCAGTATCTCCTTGCTCATTCCTTATTTTGTGTATTTGCATCTGTTCTCTCTTTTTCTTTATTACTCTGGCTAAGGGTTTGTCAATTTTATTGATCTTCTCGAAAAACCAACTTTTGGTTTTATTTTTTCTAGTGCTTTCTTATTCTCTATTTCATTTAGTTCTGCTCTAATCTTTGTTATTTCCTTCTTTCTACTTCCTTTAGGTTAGTTGGTTGTTGTTTTTCTAATTCCTCCAAGTGTGCAGTTAGGTTTTCAATTTTAGTTCTTTCTTCTTTTTTAATATATGTATTTATGGCTATGAACTTCCCTCTCAGGAACGCTTTTGCTGCATCCAATAGGTTTTGATATGCTTTGCAGTCATTTTCATTAGTTTCCAGGTAGCTACTTATTTCTTTTGATATATCCTCCTTGACCCACTGTTTGTCTAAAAGTGCATTGCTTAACTTCCATATCTTTGTGCCTAATCTGTTTCTCCGGCCCTTAGTGATTTCCAATTTCATTCCCTTGTGGTCAGAGAAATTATTTTGTATACTCTCAATCTTTCTGAATTCATTGAAACTTGTTCTGTGGCCTAGCATGTGGTCTATCCTGGAGTATTATCCATGTGCACTCGAGAAGAATGTAAATCCTGCTGTATTTGGGTGTAGTGTTCTTTATATGTCTATTAAGCCCAATTCCTCTTATCTATTGGTCAGAGTCTTTGTTTCTTTATTGATTCTCTGTCTAGATGTTCTGTCTAATGCTGATACTGGCATATTAAAGTCCCCTGCTATAATTGTAGAGGCATTTATTTATCCTCTTAGTTTTTCCAGAGTTTGCCTCATGTATTTTGAGGCACCCTGATTAGGTGCATAAATGTTTATGATTGTTCTTCTTGAGAGATTACCCCTTTATTAATATATACTGTCCATCTTTGTCTCTTACAATAGTTTTGCATTTAAAGTCTTTTTTGCCTGATATTAGAATGGCTACTCCTGCCCTTTTTTGGCTATTGTTTCCTTGTAAAATTGTTTTCCAGCCATTCACTTTCAGCCTCCTTGAATCCCTGCATCAAAGGTGGGTTTCTTGTAGACAGCCTATAGATGGATCATATTTCCTTATTCATTCTGCAAATCTGTGTCTCTTGTGTAGTGAATTTAATCCACTAACATTCAGTGTTATTATTTGCAAGGAATTTCTTACTTCAGCCATATTTTCTTTGGGTTAATGTATGTCATATTTTGTTTTGTTTCGGTTTTTGTCTTTTTAGTTGTTTTTTAACTCTCCTTCAGCTCTCTGTCCCTTGTTTTTTTCTTTCAATGTGTAGAACTTCCTTTAGTATTTCTTGAAGTGCTGGTTTCTTCTTGACATACTCTCTTAATTTCTGTTTATCTGTGACTATTTTAACTCTCCATCATTTTTGAATGCCAGTTTTGCTGGATAGAGAATTCATGGCTGGAAGTTTTTTTCTTCTAGTACTTTGACTATGTCATACCACTGTTTTATTGCCTCCATGGTTTCAGCTGAGAAATCAGCACTTAATCTTATTGTGCTTCCCTTATATGTGATGGTTCTCTTTTCTCTTGCTGCCTTGAGTATTTTCTCTTTGTCTTGAGCATTAGACATTTTGACAAGTATATGTCTTGTAGTTGGCCTGTTGGGATTTATACTGTGTGGGGTGTGCTGTGCTTTCTGGATCTGTACATCCACCTCTCTCAATAGGGTTGGGAAGTTTTCAGCCAAGATTTCCTTCAACAATCCTTCTGTTCCCTTTCCTTTCTTTTGTCCTTCTCGTATGCCTATTATACATATGTTTGTGTGTTTTGTGTTGTCATCTAAATCCCTGCTGGATTTTTTCTATCTTTTTGTCTATCTGTTCTACTATCTGTTTGATTTCAGATGTATTGTCTTCCACATCACTAATTCTTTCTTCTGCCTGTTCAGATCTGCTGTTATGTGAATCCAGCATCTCTTTGATTTCTTGGATTGTGCCATTGATCACCATCATACCTATTATCCTTTTATGTATGTTTACAATTTCTTTAGTATGTTCTCCCAATTTCTTTTTTATATCCTTAATATCTTCCTTCATTTCATTAAGTTGGTCCATGATATTTGTTTGGAAAGCTTTGATTAGTTTTTCGATGTACTGCATCTCTTCCTGGTTTTTAGTTTGTTCATTGGACTGGTCCATGTCTTCCTGTTTCTCAGTTTGGTTTGTAATTTTTTTGCCCTCTAGTCATCATTTTATCTTTATGAGTTTAATCAGTTGATTAGCTTCTCTCTCTGCTGTAGAGTTTTATTTAGCTGGTGTTTCTGTGTGACTGTTAAGTTTTCTCTTTGACCCTTTTTCTTCTTATTTTATTCCCTTGTTTCATTCTATGTTACCTTGAAGGCAAAAGATTAGGGCCAGATGAATCAAAAGATGTGATAGAGGAAGAAGGATAATAATGATATTGATAAAAGTTAGAAGAGGGGCTGAATAAGACTTAGTGAAATGAATATTTAACTCATGTAGGCAGTGTAGAGTAATAGGGAAAAAAGTGGAGTATCTACAATGGACTGGGAAACCAAATAGAAGAATATATATATAATGATTTAGAAGGCTAGAATGATGAGGAGGAAGAGAAAGAGCTGAAAGGAAAATGTTAATGTTAATAAAAAATGAAGAAAACAGAATAGATAGAATAGAAATCGATACCCTTAAGTTGTGGGCTAATAAAAAAAAACATAGTATGTAAGAACCATAACAGATATCAGAAGAGAGAAAGATGAAGGAAGGGGAAGAGATAGCTTGGGAGACAAAATCAATATAGGCAGCGAATGGGAAATCACTGATGATGAAGCACAGCAAAGAAGAGATGAGCTAGCAGCACCTAATTAAAACAGAAAGGAAGGAAAAAAGAAGGGGGGAGGAAAGAGGAGAGAAAAGCAAGAGACAACAAATAAACAGAGAAAAACCCAACAACCACACAAGTAAGCAGTCAAGCAAAGCTAAGGAAGACAGTGTTCCTTCTTGGTCCCCTGTGGAACCTCTCAGCCTGCTTGTGTTTATCAATCAATTGCCCTGCAAGGTTCTATCTGCAGGTTTTGAAGCAGATTTTTGCTATTAAACTAAATTAAAGAGAAGAAATCATTTTTTATTTTTTAAAGTGACTGTCTTTTTATTTTTATTTTTGGTGAAATAAGGGACCCAAAAAAAGTCTTCTTCTAGACCATCCCCTTCACTGAGGGGACCCTAACTAGGCTCGTGGAAACTAATCAAGTACTTCCCACTTCCTGGCTTCTCCAGGGGAGCTGCAGCTCTGATGCTTGTCAGTGTAGATTGATAAAATTGGCTGATTCTGACCCCTCTGGAGCTAAACCTCACTGTCACCAGCCTGCTGTGTCAATCAGGCTTCCTCAGTAGATTTGTTTCTCCTCTCAGCCTGGTGCTGTTTCAAGCTGGCTTATCTGCTCCCAAAAGCTATGAGGGGGTCCAGGCAGCCAAATCCACAGAAAGGAAACCCCTCTCAACCCTTCACCAGAACCGTCCCGTTCTTGGAGATGTCTCCTCTCACCTGGTTGCTGGCAGGATTCACAGCCCAAACAAACCTTTTTCCCTGATGTTGGGGCTCAGCTATCTGTGTTAACCACCACAGGCAGGCTTAAATCTCATGAATCTCTGCCAAGCAATCCATGCCATTGAACTGCCTCCAGATAGTTGTCCCCAAGGTACTCATTCCATGTGCCCACAGCACAGACCCCCCATGCAGGGCCCTGTTCCCAATCAGTCATCCTCAGAGAATGAGTCAGCAAGTGCCTTCCTAAACCAATGCCATCTTGCCTCTCCCTGAAAGCTTTCTTGTTCAAATGTGGCTTCTCTCTAAACCAAACTTAGCATATAAATTCACTATGTTCCCCCCAACATAGGACATGACTCCTGGGGATGAGCCTCCCTGTCACCAAGGGATTATTACCAAGCACCAAAAAGCAATGCATTTGGAAAAAGATCTAGACCAATGAGGGAAATATTAAATACAAATGAGTTTTCATGGCTAAGAGATTTCAAAGTGAGTTGGGATTTCATTCCAGAAGATATGCTTATTCACATCTCAAAATGATCTCACTGACTGCCATAGCAAGAAGTGCCTCAAGATGAGGTGTTCCTTAGGGGTCTAGACACATCTAGATCCTAAGAGCAGAGCAGAATACCCCAGGAAGTTTGCACCCCATCAGAGGGCCTTACCTTGAAATATATGCTAACCCATCTCAAAAAATATCAGAGTTGGAGTCATTTACAATTTTCCTACACATGGTTCTTTTATCCCATTTATTTTGTCCTATAATTAGCACCATATTCATTAAATATATGTCCCAGAGTCTTAAATCTTCCAGCTGTTTATATGTTGGTTGAGCCCTGAATCTCAACATAATTGCAGCCAACAACTATTCTACAGGTCATTGGACTCACCCAGGACTCCTAACAAAAGGATGACTATGGACGATGCCCATCTCAAAATTCAGAGGGTATCTACAACTTCAAGAAAGACAGTGCCATCCATCTTAGCCATGGCATCTAAGCACTCTCACAATCAGAAACAGAGGAGGCATTAACATCTCAAACCTTCAAGATGAACAAATATAAGCAGGGAATGCAATTTTTGGATAAAGTAGACGTATTATTCTATTAATGAAAGAACTTGTAACATTGATGTAAAGATAGAGGTTCTGAGGGGAGGAACAGGGAACACTAGGTATAAAATAGGGCATTTTGGTTACACTGGAATTGTTTTGCATGATATTGAAATGATGGATACAATTTGTTATACATTTTATTAAAGCCTATAAAGTTGTGAGGTTCAGTGTAAACCATAATGTAAACTACTGACCATGCCTAGTAACAATGTTTCAATACATGTTAATCAATTATAGCAAATATATCACACTAATGAAAAGTGTGAGAGGGGTAGGAGTTGAGGTATATGGGAATCTCCTATATTTTCAATGTAACATTCATATAACTAATATAATTCATATAATTAAATCTCTTTTTAAATGTAAAGCATTGAGGCAAAATTTAGGGATTCAAATTATTTAAGGTGCTGAATGTAAACAATTGTCAACCAAGAATTTTATATCCAGCAAGAGTTTATGTCAAAAGTAAGGGAGATATCAATACATTCCCAGATAATCAAAAGCTGAAGGAGTTCAACACCACTAGCCATGCCCTACAAACAATTCCAAAGGGAATTTTCAGACTGAAAGGAAAAGATGCTATATAGTAGGTCAAAGCAGAAAAAAGAAGTAATGTCTTCTCATAAAGAAATTATACAGGTAATTATAAATGACAGTGCTGCTGTAGGTATTTTTTAATGTGATTTCATTTTTACTCCTTTCAAGTGCTAAAACACAAAAGAATAAAAATTAATAGTAAATCTATGGTTTTGGAGATACAACATACAAATGTATAACTAATAACTAATACTAAATAAATGGATGGGGAATTGACAGGTAAAGGAACAGTGTATTTGAAAGCTTTTGAAGTGAAGCTGGTATTGTACCAGATATGATTAATGACTACTAGTAACTACAAATAAAATATATGAAAAATATATTCAGAATGAAATGAGAAGTAACTTAAATAGTAAAATACGAACAACAAAATAAATAAGAAAGTAAATATCAAATGTAGAATTAAGGATAACAAAACCTATAAAATGAAGAAAAAAATAACAAAATGACAGAAGAAAGTCCTGCATTATCAGTAGTTATTTTAAAAGTAATTTTTTTAAATGTAAGTAATTCTTCAATAAAGAAGCAGAGATTGGTAAAATGGATAAAAAATCTAGACCCAAAAACGTGCTGTTTATAAGAAACTTACCTCATATTCAAAGACTCAAGTAAGTTGAAAGTGAAAGAATGTTTCCAAAATACACCAATGAAATAGAAACCAAAAGACAACTGGAGTAACTAAACTAATATCAGATAAAATTAAAAAAAAAAAAAAAACCTGTTATAAGGGACAAAGGTCACTATGTATTGATAAAGTGGTCAATTCAATAAGAAGACATAACAATTATTAGTGTATTTTAACCTAATGGTAAAGCTATCAAATATATGAAATAAAAATGAACATATCTGAAGGAAGTAGTAGATAGTTCTACATTAACATTAAGAGGCATCAATGAACTATAGTCAATAATGGATAGAAAATCTAGACACTAGATTAATAAGGAAAAAAAAAGACTTGAATAATAATCTAAACCAAATAGACCTAATATATATAAACCACTTCACCTAAAGCAGCAGAATACAAATTCTTCTCCAGTCAAAAGTTTATTAAAGAAGTTGTAGGTTTATATAAAAAAAATCACACAAAAAACAAAGTTCTCATATATCTCCCCCAATTTTTATCACCGTGCATAAGTGTGCTAACTTTTCATTCTGAATATATTTTCCAGCAAGTCAAATTCATAATGAGATATCAAATAACAAATGTTGGAGGAGATGTTTAGAATTAAAACACATTTTCATGTTTGGTGGGAAGGTAAATTGGTTCAGCTACTGTGGAAGATGTTAAGCATTTCCTTAGAAAGTACAGACTTACCAACTGTGCAGGCAATCCCACTTGTTATCATAAAGAACTATAAACAAGGGCCTCAAACAGATATTTGCTCACAAATGGTCATAGTGGTATTATTCACAATTATGAAATGAAAGTAACCCAAGTGTCCATCAACATACGAATGTATAAAGAAAACGTAGTGTATGACTACAAAGGAATAGTATTTAGAGTATTGTTCTGATATGTGCAAACACATATTAATTGAAATAGTCCAAGCAATAAAGGACAAATATTTTCTGTTCTTACTGATATGAAATAATTAGATTAAACAAATTCATAGAGTAAGAAACCAAAATATTTGCTTCCAGGGGCTTAATTGGGGTTAGGGAAATAAGAGTTAATGCTTAATGGGTACAGAATATCTGTTTGGTGAGATGGAATTTTGGCAATGTATGGTGGTGATGATTGCACAATTTGTGAATATAATTACAATAATACATTATATTTTTGAATTATATATTATAAAAGGGGAAGTTTTAGATTTTATATATGTTGCTAGTGTGAGGATCTGTCCTGCAGAGTCCATGATGGTGCAAAGAAATTACTCTGAACACGGAGGTTGAGACATGATGGGGAGAACAGCTAAAGAAGCTATCCTCCTCTGCTGATTCCCATCATGGTTTTTCCTCTCTATTTCACATAGCAAAAGGTCAGTGTGTGTGTGCAGGTGCTCAGATAGGCATAGCATACATGAAGGGTTGTTAATTAAATCATAAGAATTCTAGACTGGTAATGAAGCAGTGAGATTATAGAAATATTCAGTGATGTATGTAGGAGATAAAGACAAAAGGTCTTAAGTAACTGATTAATAGAGCAAAGCAAGAATGTTCCTGCCATTTTCAGCAAGAACTGATAGCAGCAGTTTTCTGCTTGTGCAATAAAGCAGGCCCTAAACTATTTTTAAAATGTTTTAACCAAAAAGCTCCCACATCTCCACCTTTTTTGTTTCTTTGTTCTGGATGTTCAGTAGTTGAGAGTGGGTTGGATGATGCAGCAACCAAGGCAATGATTTTTTGGTCACCATCATGCATTAGAGAGGGCCTGATAAATTAAACTAAGGATTGACAATAAAATAAGAGTATGATTATTCCGATGAGAGATATTATCCAGATTTGCATGTTTAGGCCATGAAACCAATTAGATAGATTTAACCATTGTAGATTATTATTGAGTGTTTGAAAAATGTTTTGTTGTGTAAGAATCTGTATTTGTGACAAATGATACTTTAGATGTTGCTGTAGAGCAAGCACTTCTCCCTGTAAATGGGAGGAGAAGGCCCCTTGTAAGTGGGTTTTCACTTGATCCCAGGAAAGTTGAGAACTGTTCCAAGGTAAAAGGGTGACACATATTTTCACATGTTCCCTATCACAATGCAAATCTTGTCTGTTAAGTAGAGCTTGCTTTTTTTCACCTATCCAAAGAATAGACGCCACCAATGCATTGAGTCTGGTAAGAATATTTTTATCAATATGAGTTTGCATTAAAAGTTCACTGGTGACATTGGTTGTAATTTGATTAACAGCATGAACAGTTTGGACAGATTCTGGTAAGGCAACTGCCACAGTAGTGGCAGTGGCAGCTATGATAAAGGATGAAATAATGAAAGTAATAAGCATTCCAATGAATCTTTTAGGTCTAGTAAGTGAAAGGGCTTTGTTGAATTGGGCTAAACCAGAGGAACCTTCCCAGGGGTGAGACAGATTAACTGGGAGCCAAGCTTGGGCTTGTCTCTTAAGTAAAAATATGAAAGCAATATTAAGTTGATTAATGTTTTTATGAGGCACACAAGAAGTAAAATAGGATCCTGGATGTATATTAAGATTGAATATGTAATTATTAAAGCTGATATTGTAGAAAGAGGTAAGAAGTAACATAAAAGGGGGAGAGGTGCAGATCATTACTGAATTTGTAAGATTATGGGATAAGTTGAGATAGAAAATTTTCTTATTACAGGTATAATTCCCATGTGAAAAAATACAATTAAAGAAGGGTAGTCCAAGATGCCAGGTTTGTAAATGCCATGGACTAAATAATGATTTTGAGGAATTGGTAATTTGCATGTGGAGAATAGAGCCCTCCACTGGCCCACTTAATATTAAAATTAGAAGGGTAGGAGAAATTAATGGTATAGGAGAAATTAATGGTAAGATTGTTATTAAATAAGTGTCCCTGTGGGCCTCAGTCAAAAAATAGTAAGATTGAATAATAGGGGGGCATTATGAGGAAGCAGAGATTGACAGGGGAGCCAGACAATATTAAGAGAGATAGGGTTCCAATTAGGATTCTGATGGCAGTGACTTATGGAAGGAGGATCATAATAAAGGGGAGAGAATGAAGAAGAGTTAACTGAGATAGTTCTTATAAAGGTGAGGCTAGCAGGTTGTGACTAGAATTTTGGGGAGTAATGTAGATACTATTGAGGGATGATTTGAAGGCATAAGTTATGAGGGGTGGATGAGAAATATAGAGGGGCTAGATTGGATAGAAATGTAATGGAATGATTGATGGATAGTCAATCAATGCACTCTATAAGGGGCCCTGATGGAGGGATCCAATTTCCTCCAGTTCAGGTGGTATCATTAGAGGAGAATGGGGGTTCAGGATACTACCAAGTGACTAAATTAAAGATAAGGGCATTTAGAATATGAGTCCAATAGTGAGGAAGGTTGGCTGAGGATAATGGAAATTGTTCCAGTATGAATAGACAATGAAGGAATTTTAATACCTGAGCAGAATTTGATGCGACTATGGCCAAATATGCTAGAAATTTATTCTTAAGGGTATTTGGAGACCTGGTGCAAGAGAGCATTTTGGTAACCTTTTGATCTAATTGTTTAAGACTTCTGCAATTTACTCCCTGAGCTTGGATAGTGTTATGGCATGGTTGCATCCAGGAGTTCCATTGTTCCTCCAGCATCATCCCCTCCATTTGTGGTATTGGGTTGAATGGGCAGTTTTCCAGCTCATAGTATAGCTTCACATTTTTTGCTGGTAGCCACCAGGGACCTGTTGGAGTAAACACACAAGAATACCCTCACCCCCACATTATAAGGTCACAGTGTCCTTTCCAAGATCCATCCCTTAAAATTTCTTTGTACAGAATTTTTGCTCATGTTTACTGATTCTCCCAATGAGGGGAGAAATGTTTCTCAGCTGCTGAGATGCCATCTTTATCACAATTTAAAAAATTTAAAGCGATAGGGCTATCATATTTCTATGGGAGGTATCCATACTCTACCTTTTTTGCTTTTTAGCGAGAGTTTTGAGAATTTGGTGAGTTCTTTCAATGATGGCTTGTCCTGTGGGGATGTAAGGGATACCAGTGTTATGTGCAATTGTGAAAAGTTTTAAATGCTAGAGAGCTGTAACCAGGACTACTGTCTGTTTTTAGTGTTAGGTTTGCCCATATGACTAATGGTTTCTAGTAAGTGGGTTTTAATGTGTTTAGTGCTTTCCCCTGATAATGGGGTGGCATGAATGAAACCTGAAAAGGTATCTCTGGACACATGTAAATAACCTATATGACTGAAAGATGGGTAATGAGTAACATCAGTTTTCAAATTTGATTTTTTAAAAGACCTCGGGGGTTAGTTTCTCGAGTTAAGCATGGTTTAGTGAATTTTTGGCAATCGGGACAGGTTTGTATGATTTGTTTGGCTTGAGAATGGGTTAGGTTAAATTGTTTGACTAGGGATTTAGCATTTTGATGGTAAAATTCATGGGAGATGAGGGGTGGTTGAAAGGCTAAAGTTACTCCTACAAGAGTATCTGCTCATTGGTTTCCTTCTGTTAAGAGGTTGGGTAACCCAGAGTGGGAATTGACATGGATGACAAAAATGGGATGTTTATGCTTGTCTAGCAAGGATTGTAAAGTGAGAAAGAGGGAATATAATTCTTGGTCTGGCAGGAGTTTTATAGATGCTTGCTCTATGTTTTGAAGAGTGTAAACTACATATCCGGAGTCACAAAAGATGTTAATAGTTTGAGAGGGAAATTGTTTTAACACCATAATTGCAGTGGTTAATTCAACTCTTTGAGTTGACTTGTGGTTTTTGGTAACTGTGTGGGACCATTTTGAGTGTTCATGCCACGTGATGGTGGCTTTGGAAGTTTTCTGGAAACATCAAGGAAGATGTTAATTGCATTGGAAATAGGGGTAGGGTTAATAATATGAAGAGGCTTGAGATTCAATATGGGGCATTGTTGAAGTAATTTATCAGCAGGAAGTGAGAATATAACTTGTCCTAAATAATCTGCTATGGCAGTTTGGAATTCTACTGAATTAAAAAGGGCTTGCTGAAAATGATCTTGTGGAAGGCAAACATGAATGATATCTGGGTCAAAACCAGATAATTGTTGGCATCAAAGGTGACCTTTGAACAGAGTTTGGGCTAAATTATGAATATATGGAGTAATAGTTTTGCAAGGAGTATGGGATAGAAAAATCCATTCTAAACATCCAAGTTGTGGGAGTAGCTGCTCTAATGGTCCTGTGGGAGTTAAGGAGGTGGGAAAAAGGAATAATCTAATTGGAAACTGAGGGTCTCTGTGGCTTAATTGTCTTTTCTGAATGGCAATGTTAACTTACTCAAGTTCTTTTAGCACTAATGGGGTTAAATGTCAAGAGGAGTTAAGATCGGCATCTCCTTTTAGGGTATTGAATAAATGTTGTAATTGGCAGGTAGGAATGACTAAACTAGTTCTTATCCAATTTATGGCTCCCAAAAGTTTTTGTAAATCATTAAGTGTTTTTACAGAGGTGAGATCTAGCATTACCATTTGTGACCTAACTGTTCTAGATGACATGACATATCCTAAATATTTCCAAGGTTGAGTTAATTGGACTTTATCAGGGGCTATTTGGAGACTGGCTTGAATAAAAAAATTTTGAAGATGTTTACAGAGTTGTGATAAAAGTGTTTCTGAGGGAGCTGCAATGAGGATATCATCCATATAATGATAAAAGTATGCCTAAGGAAAAGCAGAATGAGCAGGACATAAAGCCTGAAAGACATAACACTGATACATGGTGGGGCTATTGAGCATTCCCTGTGGTAGGACTTTCCATTGATATCTAGTTAGGGGCCTTTGATTGTTAATGGCAGACAGGGAAAAGGGAAACTTTTCTTTATCTTGGACTATGAATAGAATGGTGAAAAAGCAATCTTTTAAACCTATTACTACCAAGGTAAGGAAACAGCAACACCCACTGGGGAAAGTTGCCAATGTGTCTAGTTCAGTGAGGGGAAATTTTCTAAATAATCATGGAATGGGACTCTCCAAAGAGCAAGATATTTTTGTAAAAACAATACAACAACTCTTAAAAGCAGCTGATGGTATGGTTCAAGAAGGCCAACTGCTCTTCCTATTTCAAGCAGTTCAAAATCATTGTCCTTGGTTTCCAGAAAGAGAACCTTTAGACTTAGAACTATGGGAGCAGGTAGGAAAAAAGTTAAAGAAAAAATATGAGTAAGGAGAAAAAAATTCCCACTTCTACCCTAATAACCTAGAGTTTAGTAAAAACTGCCTTGTGTCTACTATATACATCTTCTTGTCCCACGACTCCCCCAGAGGAGCTCTCAGATAAAATCCCTGTATCTCCCAATAAGGAAGAAACATCTTTTCCACCTCCATCCCCAGCCTTTTTTGAAAATCAGTAACCTTGGCCAGCTATGGAAAAATGCTTAAAAGAAGCCATAAAGTGGAGCAGCAACTCCTACTCTACAGCTCATTGGACTCACCCAGGACAACTGGTGGGGAGATGATGATGGACAACGACCATCCCAAGGAACAGAGAGAATCTGCAGCTGCAGGCAGGATAGTCCCATCCATCTTCCCCCAAGGGATATAAGTCCCCTTTCAATTGGAGGAGGAGTGGACATCACCATCCAAGAATCCTCAGGATGGGGGAAAGAACCATGGACTAGAGTGGACTTACTGGTAGTCTACTATAGACATATTGTGATTCTAGCAAGGGAAGAAATTACAACATTAATGTTGAGCCAGTGGCCACTTGAGACTCTGGGGCAGGGAGAGGGAAAAACAGTTGTAATACAGAAGTGTCATGGCCAACCCCTATTCTCCAGCTCATTGTATTCTTCAAGGACAACTAACAAAATGATGATGATGGACCACCCCTTCCCCAAAAAGCAGAGAGTATCTACAACTGCAAGTAAAAACAGTCCCTTCCATCTGTTCCATAAGATCTAAGCCCCTCTCAATCTAAGCCAGATTGGGCATCACAATCCCCAAATCCTCAAGTTTGAAGAATGAACAAGTTAAGAGGATAGTATAACCATGGACAAATTGAACTTATTAATATAGTAGTAATGGAATAGCATGTAACATTGTTATAAAGATAGTGGTTGTTAGAGGTTCTAGGGGAGGGGAGGGAATAAAAGGTGGAAATAGGGCATTTTTATGGCATTGGAATTGAGCATAAATCACAATATAAACTATAGACCATAGGTAGTAGCAATGCTTCAGTATTTATTCATCAATTGTAACAAATCTATCGTACATTTTTTTTAAAGATTTTATTTATTTATTCATTTATCCCCCCCTTGCTGCTTGTGCTCGCTGGGTCAGCTAACCGCGCCGCCACGTGGGCGGGCTTGCCTTCACCAGGAGGCCCCGGGAACCAAACCCGGGGCCTCCCATATGGTAAACGGGAGCCCTACTGATTGAGCCATAGCCGCTTCCCTCTATCGTACATTTGTAAGATATTATAAATAGGGGAAGTTGTGCAAGTTGCAGGGAGTGGGGTATATGAAAATCCCTTATGCTTTCTATGTGCCTTTTTAATAATCTAAAACCTCTTTTAAAATAAAGTTTATTATATATTTTTTAAAAGGTAGGGGGAGATAGAGGAGGTGGAAGCTAGGTAGAAAGTCTACCTGGCAGAAGATATGAGCTTCATTTAGAGAATGCAACCAGGCTAAGGGAGCAGCACAAAAAATGAGCTGAGACTAAACATCCCTGACAATATTTAATTTCCTCTGTCTGATTTTCCAGAATTACCCCTCATTGACCAAATCCAACCAGAAGCCAAGAGCAGTGATCTCCTTTTTGCATTCCAAAAATGTATAGACTCCAGGGAAAAGAGCAGGCTGGAGAAGGGTAAACAGTGTACCTACAGTGATAAACAAAAGATATCATTCCCACCATTTATAGATGCTCTTTGTGTATCTGGATTGGGATAAGTTGTTCTTTCTGAACATGTTGATTCATTAACTATGTAATTTAAGGAAATGTCAGCCATTAACAATAAAAAATTGCTTCCTTACCTTCTATTTATTTATTTTTCTTTCTTTCTTTCTTTCTTTATTCTCCATTTTCCTTAATTTGTATCATTTGTGTGTGCATGAGTATAAATGTGTGAAATTTCATTTCCTTCTTCTCATTGCAATGTTTGTAGTGAATTACATGTTTACTTTTAAGTTTATTAGCTATTTTAAGCTAATATTTTCATTTTCATTTTATATTTATTTGAAGCAATAATCTGTTTCAAATTACATAAATTACAGAGATTTTATTTTCAAATTTGTGTGGTCAAATTACATCTTCACAATTGCTTGTTGCATTTTTATTTATTCAATGAATCTTTAAACGTATGATACATAGTCCTTTATATTCCAATCAAAACAATTACAATATATGGATATCTTGACTATTGAAAAATCTGTTTTTTAAACAATTCTAAACAAAATATTGGGGAAGCATTAACACTTATAATTAACAAGAAATCCCCTATGATCCATTTTACAAAGACAAAATCATAAAATACTTTAATAATTCAAAAAAATAAAATCAGAAGTCAACATAACCATAAGTAATTGTGATAAAATAAATTTGAATCGAGAACAGTTTGAGATACTATTTAATATTTGATTAACTTACTAAAATGTTTTTAATTTTGTTATTCAGGTAAAGTAAAAAAAAATCATTAGCTGTGAATAGTAGCTAAATATCTAAAAACATGATTTAATTCATTTTTTATTCAAAATATTTGAAAAATTTTATTACAGTCCAACACCTTTGTAGGTAGTGAAATTATAATACAGAATGCATTCATAGTAAAATAGAATTTAAAGGCATAAAATTTTAAAAACTCAATTATTTAAAATAAAAGTTTACAATATGGCAAGATGTGAAAATTTCAAAAAATGAATATTTTATAAGCCCTCATAAAAATTCATGGATGTCTTCAGTGGCCAAATCAGTATTTGGCTAAAGTGAAGTTCAAAGCTAAATAACATCATCATTTGATGAACTGTTAAGAAAGAGTTCATATTATCTATTATGTAATTAAAATTATGTTTTTAAAACATGTTTTAGTATAAATATTTCAATATTTAATATTGCAGAGTAAAAAAAAATGTTTCTGTCCAATTAGTATCCAGATTTTTTTCTGTTTTAATCTAGGTTAGGAATAAAACAATAGCAAGGATATTTTATTTTGACCAACGTTTCATTTTTTCTTCATATTCTTTTTACCACTTCATTACATCTGTAATGAAGAGCAATGTCTTAGTTTGTTTTACACAAATGCAATGATTTTTCTCCTCAATTTGAGAAAATATATATTCTGCATATAATTTGTCATCATAAAATTAAGCATTCCTACACAGAATATTTTACTTAACTATCCGTGCCCTATAAGTAAATAAATAACAAAGTAAATACAAATTTAACATATAAAGACATGTTATGAATGTTATCTTCCAAATATTTAAGTAATGATTAGAATTCTGAGAAAGTCTGATATCCATTATTTTGCTCTTACTGTTATTAACTGATTGATTTCTATTTGCTGTCAAAATACTTTCCTTTTAATGATTTTTGTAAGTTGTTAGCAATTGCTTTGTAAATGAAATTAAGGACTTTTGAAATCATAATTAATTATTTTTGGCTCTTCTCTATGAGAAAATATGTTTATATTTTAAAAATGTGATAGAATTTCTGTATCTCATGTATATACGATGCTTTCTTTCAAGTTACATCTAGAACCCTTACTTATATTAGAAATTTATTACTCAGATGCATTATTTATTACTGTTTACTGAAGTCATGATGATTAAATCAGGTGGCAGTTTCTGTAAACCCTTGGTCATCTATCACAAAAATATACAGGGGTATGGGTGAAATTGAAACAGGAAACTATTAGCCTTTCAAACCTAAGGTGTGTAGCTAAAGCTAGTGAGAGAATTTGTTTGAACATCTTCCAAAGGTCCTATTTACCGTTGGTTTACACCAACAGTAATAGATTAAGATAAAAACATACTTTTGTTGGGTGGGGAGTGGTAATCTAACCTACCACTTCCTACTTGAAAATTTCCACAGAACAAGGTTATTCACTTATGTAGCCACATTAAGTCCAATTATCAAGTTCAAGAACTTTATTTATATAAATATGCTTTACATTCCAATTTTTTCATTTCCCAATGTTATTTGGGTATTATGTTCTACGTTAAGAAGTCTGGTCCAGGACCTATTTAATTTTCATTGTGTCATCTCTCTCTTTTTAAATTGTGGTATCATATATACAACATAAAATCCACCTTGACCATTCTCAAGTTTACAATTCTGTGGCACTAATCAAATTAACAATGTTATGCTTCAGTCAAAACCATCCATAACTGAAACTTTTTTTATCACCCCAAAGACTCTGCATCAATTGTTCATCAACTCTCCTTTCCCCCACTACTTTCTTTCTAACATGTACTCTACTTTCTGTCTTTATGACTGTGCATAACTCTAGTTATTTCTTATAAATGGAATCATGCACTATTTCTCATTTTATGTATGGCTTGTTGATGTTTGCTTTTTCTCTGTCAAATATGCACATACAAGTGTGCTGAAAGAAAAACCATACCATTTTCACATTGACTCATTTATAAGAAAAATGTAATTTCACTACAAAAATACACTGCATTACCACACATTAAATGGTTAATTATAGAATATTGACTACCTATCATTTATACACATTAAAAAAATAGGTTAATTTATTGAACAGAGACCACTATGCAAAAAATCATCCATCCAAGATTTTTATTAAAGTCCCTAAATCAAGGGAGAACAGCACATTGGAAAATACTCAGAAGGAGAAATTTAGAAATATATTTATAAAGTTTTGGGTTCTGAGGTGAAACAATTTAAGACAGGATTTAAAATACTGTCAACTGTTTGGGATTGGGCAAAATTCATTACCTAGTAGCTTAAGGAGGTGGGAGGGGGACACAGTGAGACAAATATCTTGAAGTGATGTGTTAAGTGTAATGGGGCACATCCTGAAGAGCTAATTCTTATCTTCATAAGAAGACTGTCTGCTGAGATTAACAAATATCTCCCTATATATATTGGAAACTTTAAATTTCCTAAAGCAATAGTGAAGTTATTTATTGGTCTGAGATCTTAACCTCCTGTGGAGGAATTTACTGGAACATAGTTAGTTCATGCAGGAATTCTCAATTCTCATTGTCACCTTGTGGTTATTCTCCAGTCAGATCTAAAATGTAGATTATTCTTTTCTATAGAAGTGATCAATTCAGATCTGTCACTACAGGTTATATCATCTTTGTATATCAAGTTTTCTGTCATTGTCACATAAACCTCTTTAGATGTCAAGTCTTCTTCTTTTTTTTGGTTGAGTAATTGTTGACATGGGGAAATAGCTGTACAAAGTATTTGAAAATGTGGAGATTATACTTTAGAGCCCTGTAACAGAGGCAAATAATAAGAGAATAATTAAAATCACAATTTGTTTGTACTACATATCTATCTAATCCAGGGTCAAACATTCTCAAATCAGATCAAGAGGAGAAATGCCATTTCTAATTGACAGAACAAACAGAACAGATATTGCCTTATTAACAAAGTTACCTAATATCTTGATTTTAAAATGTCATTTCCTAGTTCATTTACAAATATTAAGATACAGAATTTTCTGTAGGGATATGAGTGAACATTTTCCCTAAAATTTCACATGTTCTATCTTAAGAAGACAATATATATATGATGCTTTGTTGTTTCAAACCAACCCCTGTTCAATTTCATGTATTTATGGGGGGGGACAGTTTTTGTTAAAGGCATTATGTACTTCTCTTGGGAAATTTTACATGATAACCTGTGGGATTTTTCCCACTTATCATTGTTTGTATAAAGTTTTAATTTAAGAAGTTTGAAAATGGAGAAAGTGGCTTAAATTTCTCTTTTAGTTGTGGGGCATACATTTCCCTTTGAGTGGTGTGGAAGATTATTCATGGGCCCCATAAAAGCATGTTCAAGTCCAAACCTACAGTCCTGGGGATATGAATTCATTTGTGCATGATATTTTCAAAGATCTATTAAAGTGAGTCTAAATTGTTTACATTGTGGGTCTTTGTTTTAAGATTTATTTTATTTATTTATTTATTTCTCCTCACTCCTTCATTGACTGCATTTGCTGTATCTGTTCATTGTATGCTCATTTTCCTTTTAGGAGACACTGGGAACTGAACCTCAGACTTCCCATACGGGAGGGAGGCACCTAATAAACAGAATAAATCAGTCTTTATATATTTAATTTGTGTTTATATTTATTTTTATGTATATTTATATTTATTCTTATTCATATTCAACATCTTGCAAGATATATCAGGCAATGAAAGTAAGAAAACTCTGAGAGACAGAAAATAAGTGAAGCTGTACCAGGTCACTGACTTGAGAAAATCTGCAGGCTGCAGCACAGGAAATGGGATCACAGTTGGAATTGAGAAGCAATAGGAATTGATATGGAGCTGAGATTATAGGCAGGCAAAGGGGGCTAGAGTTTAAAGTGTAGAGTATAACAAAGGAGTTATCGTCACAGAAAAATAAGCCTGGAATCTATAAAGGTCTCTTAAGTTTTCAGCAGATACTGATTTGCACACACTCGGGAGAAAACTGCCCAACTGAAGGAAATGCCAGTTGCTAAAGATCAGCCAGGAATAGTGTGTATATTCTCAACAGTCAAAAGGAACATCATATAATTGAGAAACGCTGGGTAATCACAAGGGTCTTGCCCTAGTAGTTGGGAAAAAATAACCTTGGAATAAACACTGATGTAATTTATCCTTTTATTCAAACCTAAAAGAAGATGTAAAAATATCAAAGCATTTCCACGAAACTGAGGTGCAGATTTGAACAAATATTAAGTACATTTATAGGAATAAAAATACCAGACACAAAAAAGTAAAATTCACAATATCTAGCATCCAAACAATGATTACTAGGCAACCCACAAAGGGAAAATCCAATAGATGAGGAGGAGATATCAAAAAACAATAAAACCTGACCACAAACTGAGGCAAATATTAAAATTAGAGGAAAGTAAATCAAGAGTTATTATAAATATTTTTCATATGTTTTTAAAAATTAAGTAGAGATATGGAGGCTCTAAAATTCATATGGAACTCTTAGAAATAAAAATTAAAATTATGTGAATTGAAAGTTATATAGTTTGGTATTCATTATGGTATAGATATTTTAGAATAAATTAGTGAACTTGAAGATACAGCAATAGAAATTAAAATTAGAAAGAAAAAGGGATTTCAAATACAAAAATAGATCAGCAAGTTAGGGAAATCTTCAGCTGAAAGCCAAATGTAATTGGTGAATCTGAAAGAGAAAGGTTTCTAGGGGGAGTAAACATATTTGAAGTTATAATGGCTGAATCTTTTCAAAGTTTTATGAAAAAAAAGACAACAACCCTCTAATGTAACATATACAAAGAGTTCCACAAACCTCAAGCATAAATTTCATGAAGAAAATTCACCAAAGCACATTAAAAAATGCTGACTATCAGTGATAATGAGAAAATCATAAAAAGAGCCAAAGGGGATAAACATTACAAATAGAAGAACAAAG
This sequence comes from Tolypeutes matacus, assembly GCA_026826555.1. Classification (NCBI taxonomy): domain Eukaryota; kingdom Metazoa; phylum Chordata; class Mammalia; order Cingulata; family Chlamyphoridae; genus Tolypeutes; species Tolypeutes matacus. The sequence continues at coordinate 2,535,470 of JAKSZT010054587.1, forward strand.
ATAAGAATGATAGCATATTTCTCCCTGGAAACAATGTAAGAATGAAACAGTGGAGGAACAACTTTAAATTACCAAAAGGAAAACAAATGTCAACATAAAATTAGATATACAATAAAAATAGCTTTAAAAAGTAAAGATAAAATCATCATTTACAGACATTCAAAGTGGAAGAATTCATCACCAGAAGACTCACATTCCAAAAGTGTGAAAAAAAGTCCCTTTGGGAATAAGATAAATGATTTGAGTTGAAAATATGGATCTACACAGAAGAATTAAGAGCATCAGAAAAGGCAAATATGTGGCTAAATACATGATTTTTTTTTATTACTAAGAATTTCAAAAGAGATAATTGACTGTTTAAACTAAATTAGTAATAATGTATTGTGAGTTTTATAACATATCTGTGTCAACTATATGACAAAGTAGTACAAAGGCCATTAGTAGATAACTGGAAATATATTATTGTAACATTCTTCTATTCATTGTGATGTGCTATAAAATCAAATGATGGTAGACTTATATGAGTTACACATGCATGCAATGTACCCTAAAGCAAAAACTGGTTTCAGAAAACAAAGGATGACAACAAAGAAGTTAATGGAAATGATGAAATATGCTTAAGTAATCCAAATGAAAGCCAACAAATTTAGTAAAAATAAATGAGGCACAAATAGTTAAAAAAGAAAAAAATAGCAATATAGTTTAATTAAACTTAAACATATCAGTAATTACAAAAAAGGTAAATAGTAAAATAAAATCAAAAGGAGAGATTCTCTCACAGAATTCAAAATTAAACTCAACTCTATGTAGTCATCAAGAATTAATTTTAAATATAAACAGTTGAAAATAAAGAAATACAGATATATAGTGCTGATACTAATTGAAAGAAAGCTGAAATGGTTACATTATTAGCACAATAAGTAGACTTCAGAGCAAAATATTGACAGAGATAATTCAGGCAGACCAGATATTTAGAGCTCCAATGAAGGTTTCCATGAATTTCCAGGAGAAGCTGACTGGCTTCAGTAGTGATGGGAATTCTCCCTTCTGACTGCTGAATTCATCACTTCTCCTTTTAAGGCCTTCAACTGTTTGGATGAGACTTCTCTCATTGTTGAAGGCAATAACCTCAATTGATAATAGATGTAATCAGCCATAAATACAATCAACTTCTTGATGATTTAAATCCCAAAAGTATCCTCACAATGAAAATCATGCCAGTGCTTGCATGACCAAACAACCGGCCACCATAATCTAGCCAAGTTGACATGTGAACTTAACTGTCACAGAGCAATACTTAAAACTATTTAATTATGTTAGTGTTTTCTCATTTTTCCTTTTAGCACACTTTATTTTGCTTTATAGATTGTGATTTTATCTTATGCCTATAAAATTACTATGGAAGTTATTTGAAAAAGTATTTAAAAATGAGATTTATAATGTATCATGATAAATTTGGCTATTTTTATTAAGAATTTGTTCTCAAAATTGGATTGCACACAAAGATTTATGAATTGATGTGTGAAGAATAAAATTTAAGAACTTCTGTTTAAATGTATTGTGCTGTCATTTTATAAAATAACATTATTTGTCTATCACTTGCTACATAATGATTTTCTACAACACAATCATAATAATGTATAAATGCATAGTCTTTATGAGAGAACATAGTATTTTTTTACTGAAAATTCTATGTGATATAAAAACATTTTCAGACAGAATAATAGTTTGCAAAGTAATATATATGTTCATTTAACTATCATATGCACATTGTGAAAATACCAGTCTTAGAAATAATGGAAGTGAAAGTGTTAGATGTGATTAGTGACAATCATTTACCCAATGTACATATCTAGAAACTAAAACTGTAAGACTTCAGGGAATATCTCTGCAAGATGACATGTGTTCTGGAAACTATTCAATGTGAAAAGCTATTTTGTAAATTACCAGAGATTCTTTTGGCTAATTCAATGGTTATTATAGGGATATGGGCCATAATAAATAAAGCACCTATATGAAAGCCTAGTTAAATACATAATTTCATTATTTTATCATGTAAATATTTTGAAAGGAACCATCAGAAGCAATATATGTATTAAAAATCTGACTTTTCTTGAAATATAGTTTCATGCTTGCACACGTTATCTTAACCTGAAACTTTCTCAACATAGTAGTGATATTCATTTTACAAATGTTAATATTTGCATTGAGTACAAATAATTTTTATTTAAAATTTATAGTGCCACATTAAATAATACAGATAAAAAATCACTGATCTCTTACACTAACCATAGCATTTTCAGATATTTCTTTGCATTCAGTTTTCAGAGGTCAATGCAAGTCACCAAAGTTGGAAATGGGAAAGAAAGTTAATTTTGAATCATATGTTAAGTCATATAAACAAAATGGGAATGGCTTCAAATAAGTATCCTATCATTTTTCTGAATAAGTTTTCCCTCATAACTCTCTTTGCAGCTTCCTTTATCTGCTGGTTTCTAAGGCTATAGATAATAGGACTCAAGAAAGGGAAGATTATAGAATAGAACATAGATATATAATCATGTCTTGAATTGTGGGTGAGCTGACAAAGATGTTTACCATGAGGATATGAAGGACACAGGTGGAAAAAGCCTTTCCTCACTCTCTTCTGGTTGGAAACTTAAGCAGAGTAGAAAACATGAGAATATAAGACATGGTGATTATGGCAAAACAACTACCAGCCATCACTACTGCAGAGATAAATATTAAAATTTCATTGTTTAAGGTGTCGGTAGAAAGAAGATGTCACAGAAGAACTGAAGGACCACATTGGACTGAGAGAAGGGTAGCTGGAATGTTGTAAGTATGGAATCCTGATTAGGAAAGAGCACTGACTTCAGAGGCCAGAGTCATCTGAACACAGACCCAAGGGCCTATGGTCACAGGATAGTGGAGAGGCATCATGGGCCATGACACTGAGGAACAGCAGTGCTACTGTGGCAAATGCAATCACAAGGAAGATCTGAGCTGCACATCCGGCCAAGGAGATCACCCTTTTGTCATGGAAGAAGATGACACATGCCTTGGGTATTTTAACAGAAATGTAGCACATGTCTGAGAGACAGTTTTCTAAGAAAGAAATACATGGGGATGTGAAGTTTCCAGTCAAAGGTGGTTACTGCAACAATGAGAAAATTCCCTGTCAGAGTTGCCAAGTACATCAACAGGAAAAGCATGGTATATGAGACTTTGAGCTCCCACACACCATAAAATCTTGTAAGCAGAAATTCACTCAGAGTTGGACATCTTAGGTAGAGTTGGACATCTTAAGAAAAGTTGCCTTGGTCAGAAGAGACTGACAAATAATCTCTAAAAAATATGGAGAACCAACATGTGTAAGAAATTAGCCTAAGTACATTTATTGTCTCACATTAATCAATTTTATTCTCTCTGGTTTGTTTTGGACAGTAGTATATAATATAATGTTTTCTTCATGTTCTTTTTTTTTTAGGGAATGTTTCATGAATTTACGTGTCATCCTTGCGCAAGGGCCATACTAATCTTCTCTGTATCATTCCAATTTTAGTATATGTGCTGCCAAAGTGAGCACTTCTCATGTTCTTTATCTCCCTGCTTGTGAAACTTATTTTCTGGGTAGTGTTGGAGTAATTTATAATCTCTAAGAGTTTATGCCTATGTTTGCATATATTGATATCACTAACTATTCAGTGGATCTATTTGAAGGTAAAGATTTGCCTGGAAGATTAAAACATTTAATGTGGGTAATTTCTATGCATCCCTGTCTCAGTATTAATAGTCCATGAATGTTTATTTTTATTATTATATGCTAAATTTGAGAAGAGAAGGTATGGTACTATTTATTCAGAGTATCTAAAATTTTTATAATCATTTATAATCCATTCCTTGACCACCAGGTAGAAAATTATTTTAATCTCCATTTTACACAGTATGACTTCTGATACTGATTTCATTTTAAAATTAACCTTTAATAATTCCTCTTTCTTATGACCACGTTTTCACACATTATATATATAACATTCCAAGAAATGGTTTAAATATACCCTTTTAATTTTGACATTTTATTATTCAACATGTCTTTGCCATTTTTAATAGTTTCTTAGATGCTTTCTTATTTCATTGTGTTTGTTCAGTAACTAGATTAAATAATCAATCAAGTCATTTATATTAAAACTACATTTCTTTTATTTATATATTTTTATCATTTACATTATATGTTTATTACATACTGCAATTCTCATTGAAACTCTGCAAAATCAGAAGTAAAATAAGCAATACTAAAAGAGTACTTAACTGAAAGGCTAATGACACATATTAAACCCTGAAAATATAAATGGAAGAGTAAGTATTCAATGTCAGATTTGCATGTTCAGCTAGTGCATAGAGCATTTCCTCCAGCACAACTCCTGACCCTAATGGGATTCAGTTCTCCACCACCCCAATCCACACTACTGATTCAGGTTCAATATTAACCAACACAAAAATATTCAAGGTTTCTGAAAACTGCAGGATCCATGAGATGCCAATTTATGGGTCCTTTATTAAATCATGATGATCTAGAGATAAGACAACTTTCCACTGATATCCTACATATTCATTATTAGGCAGGCCATGGGAACCTTTCAAAATTATTCCATATTGCTCCATATTTCCTTGAGCTTACTCAATAGTATATAACTTCAACTAAGGATTATTTATTGTGATCTGTGTTTCAACCCCCCTAGAAGAGTAAAATATCTGTATTGCCTCAGTCTCTACTCAATGTAAATAAACTATCTTTATCCATTTACAAGGGGATGGTGATGGACAATGCCCATCCCAAAAAACAGATAGTATCTACAACTGTGAACAAGATAGTTCCATCCCTCTGTCCCATGGGATCTAAGCACCCACTCAATCAGAAAAGGAATGGGCACCATCATCCTAAAATCCTTAAGATTGAGGAATGAACAAGCATAGGAGGAATGCAACTATGCACTAAAGTAGACTTATTATTCTAACAATGGTAGAACATCTATCATTGATATAAAGGCAGTGGTCACCAGAGGTTCTGAGGGGAGGGAGAGGGAATAATAGGTGTAACATGGGATTTTTTTTGGCCATTGAAATTGTTCTTTATGATATTCCAATGATGAATACAGACCTTTATATATTTTGTCAAAACCATAAATTTTGCAGTGTAAATTATAAAATATAAAGTAAACTATAGACCATGGTTAGTAGCAATGCTTCAATATGTGTTCATCAATTGTAACAAATGTACCACACTAATCAAAGATGTGGTTAGTGGGGAAAAGTGTGGAAGGGGGGAGGGCACGGGGTATATGGGAATTCCCCTATATTTTTGATGTATCATTTATGTAATCTAAAGCTGCTTTAAAAATAAAATTAAAAAATATATAGTAAATTCTAAGAGATTTTTGTCCTAATGTATTTAGAATCTCAGCATAATATAGTTCTTAAATATTTTCACTCATCTTCCCCCTTATCTGATTTCTTAGGGTGAATGGAACTAACTATTTCTGAGAAGTAGGTGCCAGTCTTCATTCTCTCCCCTTTATCTTTGAGATCATTAGTTCCCACTAAATGCCATCATATATTTCTCATGACTCTCCATATACTCCTTGAATTTACATAGATGCTTAGAGTTTCTTTGTTCAAAAAAATCACTTGAAAATCCTGATAGGAAGATATTACCTGTGGGAGCATATTTTATTAATAATATCAGGAAGAAAAAGAGGTAAATGATGCCAGCACTCTGAATTTGCTAGTGCAATTTTCTGTTAAAAGAACTGACAATATGATATGTTATATACAGGTAAATAGAAATTGGAAAACTGAGTCTATTCTTAAATTGTATAAAGGTTGCAGGACGATAACTGGCAAAGTAAATCCTCTCTTCTAGAGGGGTTGAAATACAGATCAAAACTGGTGTTCCCGTCCATCAAATTGTAAAATCAAATGATTTTTCCTCTTTTTCTGAAAAAACTGTGAAGAATTAGAAGGCCTATTTTGGTCATTAATATATTCATTTGTTTATTATTTGATTGAGACATCCTTGTAGTTGTTAATTTATTTGTAATCAACTATGAAGGTATTTTAAGGTGAATTATATGCATATATTTCTCTGGAAGCTGTGGAAATCAATTATGAATTAAAGATACCATGGTTTTCATGATACACTTTGATAAAGCCCTAGAATTATGCATAATGTACAAGGAGTCATATAGACACTTTATTCTTATGTTAAAAATTTTTATTTGATTATATCATTCATACATGAACATACATAAACAATAATTGTATAGTAAAATTATAAATTTACAAAACAAACATGCATAACATCATATATGACTACCATTCATCACCCCACCACCAAAACCTTCCATTATTGTGGGACATTTGTCACAAATTATAAAAGAGCATCATCAAAAAATTACTATTAACTTTAGTCTGTATCTCACATTTGGTGTATTTTTCCCCACTCCACCTCATTATTAACACCTTGTATTCATATCATAATATTTGTTATAATTCATGAGAGAATGTTCTCATATTTGTTCTGTTTACCAGAGTCCATCTTACACCAGAGGATTTACTCTGTTACAATGCTCCATGCCTTGTTTTTATGACAGAGATTCACTTACTTACTATATATTTACTATGTACCACTTGAATATAGCAGAGTGCTTGGTAAAGAGAAAATATTAGCCCAATAGTTATTGAAATTATTAATTGACTAGCAATAAATTATATATATGAGTATTTATATTCATTTTGGTTAAAATCCATCCCATCAGAAATAAATGTGATTAACTATAAATTTAAATTAGCATTCTGCATGTGGCAAACCTGGTCAGTGTACAGAGTACAGAGTTGCTCCTGCCCCTGCTCCATCTGGAGCTGCAATAATCTCTCTGTTTGCTTCCATGAACAGCTATCAATTTGGCTACAGCTGCTTTAACTGAGCTTTTTTAAATTATTGATTTGAATAAAAAAAGAAAAGACTTTTTCTTTTATATAATAGTCCATTGACTTTCTGTCTCAAATAAAAACAAAGCAGTGCAGGAAAGAATATGGGTCATTCTTGGAGGGAAGGGAAGGAAAAGAGAAAAAAAAAGAGTTAATAACAACACTTCAGAAGTTAATATTGGTTTTTTTTTTTTTTCTTACATTGCATAAAAACATCAGTATTTCTCATAAGGGCTCAATGATGTTTTACCTGCAGGCAAGTATGTGCAGGTATATTTAGTAGAGATGATAACATCCTGCCTGGAACCTTTCTATGATAACAAGAGCTTTCATGTTAAATTTTATTTCCAAATGGGAATCTCCAACGGAATCACAGAAAAGCCCTGGGAACACAGGCTTTGGCACCATAGTAGCCAATGCCCACAGCTCATTTGAATGAGATAATTGGTTCAAGATGGTTAGGAAACAGGCCCCAAGTGAAATCTGTCCAGGAACAGAAATTTTATATATTATTTATATACATTATATATTTTGTACATATAACGTATTTGAAATTAAGAAAAAATATGAAGATTAAATGGATAATCACTTAAATTGAAAGAAGATCACAGTTAACCTAATATTCTGAGTGTTCCTAAAGTTAAATGCCTGTGGATCCTATAGGCCAAGGAGCAGAGAAGGAGACCCAAAGTCTGGTCTCAGTCCAATCCTTGGACACTAAGTTTTCCTGCTCATCCTCAGGGTTTACCTCTCAGGAATGGAGAGAGTTTCACTAGCCAGACCAAACTCATTGTATTGCTAGTGGAATAAGTGATAAAACAGTTCTTTCTGATATTGCCCAAAGCATAGATGAGCCTGGTGCCATAGCCCAGCACAGTGACCACTGAGATGGCTGGTCACCATCACATTTCTTTTTCTCTGATAACTCAGCTTCTTCACCAATGAGCATGTTAACAATGGTGTCCACCATCATGTGCCACTTGAGAGTAGGACTAAATGGAACATATAAGCCATTTAGATTAGTATCTGCCATAAAGTGCATATGTATTAGGAAGCACTAAAATAAAGATCAGTCTTCACAATCATGGTATGAGTGGGTAATTTTTATTGTGTTAAGAAATTAGAAAGCCTTAAGATGCTTCTTTAGAGGTGCTTCATTCTTTTCTGTCCTCATTTCCAGTTTAGTAACTATCCTCAGATAGCACACACTCTTATTTCAAACTTCACAACATACTCTTGAATGCACATTTTACACCATTAAGAGTTAATCAATTGTACTATTCAAAAATTTTATACTTTTCCTGATGGTTGTATTATGATTAGTACAATGGCTGAATTTTTGAAATATATCCAGCTATAATTTTTGGATTTATTAAATTATCCTTTGTGATATGTCATGTTAGGTGTTGTATATTTGGAAGCTTTGATAACAGGTAAATATAAATTTCATATTTTTCTCTATTATCATGCAAAATAACCTTAATATTGAGCCATACATCTTGCACTCAGTTATTTACTGTTTGATAAGAATGCAGCCTGTCATGGTTTGAAATTGTATGTACCCCAGAAATTCATGTTCTTTAAGTTATTCCATTCCTGTGGGTATAAGCCTATTGTAATTAGGGCCTTTTCACTAGGTTAATTCACTTAAGGCTTGGGCCAGTGTGGGTCTTAATCTTCTTATTGGAATCATTTATAAATGAAATGAATACAGAGAGAAAGAGAAAGCCATGGAAGCAACAGAATGGAAGCAATGAAATATGGAAGTGAAGGGAGAGAACAACAGATGTTGCCATGTGCTTTGCCACATGGCAGAGGAGTTCAGGATCGATGGCACCCAGTCTATGAGGAGAAAGCACCTCTTGATGATCCCATAATTTGGACATTTTTCTTAGCCTGGAAACTGTAAGCTTATAAACTAATAAATTCCCATTTTTAAAAGTCAACCCATTTTATGATATCTGCTTGAGCAGCTTAGGAAACAAAAGCACAACCATATAGCCACATCAGCTTTTGGTTTGTGTTTGTATAAATATACATATTGTTTCACATATATGTCCATATTGTTTCAAAGTTATTATCAATGTACACAGTTTGTATTTATTTCAAATAGTCTTTCTCATCAACAGAAAGTTCTTATATATTTTTAAGTATTATATATTTATATCATATTGGAATATGATATAAATATCCTAAAAATAGTTCCTCCACATGATATAGGTTCAACTCTGCTATCATGCTTCAAGATGTAAAATTGGGAAACTCATTCATTAACATCCCATTACTCCAATCATCAGTTTCCTCAATAATCTATTTGATGACTGCTCTACAGTATCTTCAGGTAAGAATTTATTTATTTCTAGAATTTATAGTGATTATATGTATGAGAGTTGGATATATAGTGATATACTCAGCCTCCAGGAATGGAATGCTTGTTTTTTTTTGTTTTTTTTTTTTTTTTAGATGCTTTCTATCAGATTAAAGATATCCCCTTCACTTTTTTTTTTTTAAAGATTTTATTTATTTATTCATTTATTCCCCCCTTGCTGCTTGTGCTCGCTGGGTCAGCTAACCACGCCATGTGGGCGGGCTTGCCTTCACCAGGAGGCCCCGAGAACCGAACCCGGGGCCTCCCATATGGTAAACGGGAGCCCTACTGATTGAGCCACAGCCGCTTCCCTCCCCTTCACTTTTAATCTGATGAAAGTTTTTAGCTTGAATAAACTTTGACACTTATTGTTTTTCTTATAGTTAATATGAATATTATATGTTTTCTCCTTTATTTATTGTGTTGTAACCCCACTCCAAGGGTCTTAAATATGATCTCAGAGCCACCTACAGAAATTATTTTCAATCAAGGAAGGAATTTAAAAAATGAAAAGGTAAAAAGGATGAAAATAACTGATCATGCCTACTCAACAGATTAACAAGAAGAGAAATCAGTGGTGGTGATGGAAGTTTTTTGGTTAAATTCCATTGGGACTAAGCCCAAATGAGGGAAACTGTTATATAAAATAAAATGGCCAAATGCTTTGGAATTGCTAGGAGGCATCCCTTCCTGAGATGAATTTTTTCAGTTTTAAAAAATTTTAGCACAATTCTGATAGTTTGCTTTTTTAAGTTTTATAATCAATTTTATTGAAACATATTCATAAGCTATACAATTCATCTGAAGTATACAATCAATGGCATTTGGTATAATCACAGATTTATGTATTTATTTTAATCAATATTAGAGCATTTTCATTACTCCAAAAAAAAAAAAAGAAAAGAAAAGAAAAGAACACAACAGAAAACAAACAAAAAATAATCCCTATCCCTTGTTAGTCACCTCTCAAATCTCTTTACTGCCTTACATACCTGTTCAAATATGTGTGTCTCTAATTTATTTGCATTTACATTTTGTATAGATGGATACAAGCAATATGTAGTAATTTTTGTCCAGTTTCTTTCTCTTTATTTTTACCATTGATGGAAGATTTTTGATATATTACAATATACTACTGTCCATAGAATGCTATGGTTGTATTTTTACTCAAAATAGTAGCCTGATACTAACCTCTTATAAAACATTAATGTACATTTGTCCTGATTTGGGGATAAACATTCCTTTTTACACACAATTAATGATTCTCATTTTTCACAAGAGGCTTAGTATGCTGTACAGTCCCATGATTCATTTTTTAGCTTTTCTTCTAGTGATATACATAACCTTAGATTTTGCCTTTTAATCACTACCATACACATATATTAGCACTGCTAATTACAAACCCTATGATCTGCTTTCAAAATTAAAATTCATTTCCAGAAATTTATAAAAAATCTTTTCACCGATTCTGTACAGATTAAACCTCAGCTTTCCATTCTCTAAACTCATTCTTTTTTCTGGTGACTTATACTCTACCTATTAACTCCATGAGTTTGCTCATTATATTTAGCTAATAATATCAAAATCATATAATATTTGTACTTTTGTGTCTAGCTTACTTTATTCAACCTAATTTCTACAGATTCATCCATGTTGTCATATGCTTCATGATTTCATTTCTTCTAAATCTTGAACAATATTCCATTGTGTGTGGATACCAGTTTGTTTACTCATTTGTCAGTTGATGGACTCCTGTTTTGTTTCCACCTTTTGGTAATTGTGAATAATGCTGTTATGAAAATCAGTGTGCAGTTGTCTGTTCATGTACCTACTCTCAGTTCTTCTGGGTATATACCTAGCAGTAGTATTGCCTGGTCATATGGAAGATTTATATCTTTCTTCCTTAGGAATTGCCAGATTTCTGCAGTGACTGTACCATTCTACATTCCCACAAACAGTGAAGAAGCATTTCTATCTCTTCACATTCTCTGCAACACTTGTAGTTTTCTTTTTTTTTTTCTTTTCAATAGTGTCCATACTAGTAGGTGTGAAATGATATCTCATTTCCCTAAGAGTCAGTGATGTTGAACGTTTTCTTCATGCATTTTTATACCATTTATATTTCTTCTTTAGAAAAATGTCTATTCAGGCCTTTTGTCCATTTTTTAATTAAGTCGTTTATCTTTTTATTGAGTTGCAGGATCTCTTCTTAAGCCCTTGTTGGATGTGCAATTTATTTTATCCCATTTAGTATGCTCTCTTTTTACCATCTTCACAAAGTCCTTTGAGGTGCAAAAGTGTTTAATTTTGAAGAGATCCCATTTACCTATTTTTTCTTTCATTGCTCAGGCTATGGGTCTTAGGATTAAGAGCTCCTCACTTACCATAATACCTTAAAGATATTTCCCTACATTATCTTCTAGGTGTTTTATAGTCCTGGTTTTTATGTTTAGGCATTTGATCCACTTTAAGTTGATTCTTGTATAGTGAGTGTGATAGAGGTCCTATTTTAATCTTTTGGTTATGGTTATCCAGTTCTTCCAACACCATTTGTTGAAGAGACTGTTCTGTCCCAGAAAAGTGGACTTAGAAGGCTTATCAAAAATCAGTTGACCATAGAGGTTCAGGTCTATTTCTGAACTCTCAATTTGATTCCATTGATCAATATGTCTATCTTGGTGCCTAGTGCCCTGCTGTTTTGACCATTGAGCTTTATAATATGCTTCAAGGTCAGGGAGCATGAGTCATCAGACTTACTCTTCATTTTTAGTACATTTTTGGCTATTTGGGATACCTTTCCTTTACAAATAATTTAAGAATTGACATCTCTATTTCTATAAAGTAGGCTATAGGAATTCTGATTTGTAATGTGTTGAATCTATAAATCAATTTTGCTAGAATTGTCATCTTCATGGTTTTCAATCTTCCAATCCATTAACATGGAATGTCCTTCCATTTCTTTAGTTCTTCTTTGATTTCTTTTTGTAGTGTTCTGTTTTATTTTTTTATGCTTTTTTGTTTGTTTTGGTTTTCTGAAAACAGATTCTTTAAATCCTGGTTAAAGTAATTCATAGGTATTTGCATCATTTTGTTGCTACTGTAAATGGAATTTTTTCCTTGATTTCCTCCTCAGATCCTTCATTACTAGTGTATAGGAACATTACTGATTTTTGTATGTTGATTTTTATCCTGCCTCTTTACTAAACTCATTAGCTCTTGTTACTTTATCATAGATCTTTCAGAATTTTCTAAATATAGAATCCTGTCATCTGTGAAAAGTGAGAGTTTTACCTCCTCTTTTCCAATTTAGATAAGTGTTATTACCTTTTCTTGCCTAAATATTCTAGCTAGAACTTCTAGCACAATGTGGTGACAGTGGGCATCCTTGTCTTGTTCCCGATTTTAGAGTGAAATCTTTCAACTATTCACGATTGAGCATGAAGTTAGCTCTGGGTTTTTCATATATGCCCTTTAGCATGTTGAAGGACTTTCCTTCTACTCCTATCTTGCAAAGGGTGGTTATTTTAAAAAGGATGCTAAATTTTGTCAAGTGTTATTTCTGCATCAATCAAGATGATCATGTGTTTATTTATTTATTTTTCTTTCAGTTCATTAATGTGGTGTACTACATTGATTGATGTTATTGTGTTGAGCCACCAGTATTCACCATGCATACCAAATGTAAAACCCACTTAATCATTCTGTATACTTCTTTTAACATGGTGCTGGATTTGATTTGCAAGTGTTTTCTTCAGGATTTTTACATATATGTTCATTTGAGAGATTGGTCTGTAATTTTCTTTCTTGTACTATCCTTATCTGGCTTTGGTATTAGAGTGATGCTGGCCAAACTCTTCAATTTTTTGTAAGAGTTTAAATAGGTTTGGCATTAATTCTCCTCAGAATATTTGGTAGCATTCACCTGTGAAGCTACCTGGTCCTGGACTTTAATTTATTGGAAGATTATTGATAATGGATTCAGTCTCTTTACTTGTGATTGGTTTGTTGATTTCATGTATTTCTTATTGAATCAGTGTAGATTGTTTGTGCATTTCTATGAATCTGTTCTGTTCCTATACATTGTCTAATTTGTTTTCATACGGTTTCTCATAATATCTCCTTATGATGATCTTACCAGTTGTAATATCCCTCCTTTCATTTCTGATTTTTTTTTTAAGATTTTATTTATTTATTCATTTATCCTCCCCTTGCTGCTTGTGCTCGCTGGGTCAGCTAACCACGTCGTGCGGGCGGGCTTGCCTTCACCAGGAGGCCCCGGGAACCAAACCCAGGGCCTCCCATATGGTAAACGGGAACCCTACTGGTTGAGCCACAGCCACTTCCCTTCTGATTTTATTTATTTGCATGTTTTGTCTTTTTTTTTCTTTGTAGTCCACCTAAGGGTTTACCAATGTTTTTATTATTTCTCTCAAAAACCAGCTTTTGGTTTTGTTGATTTTCTTTATTGTTTTTTTTTTTCAATTCCATTTATTTTTGATATTTACATTGTCATTGTTATTTTACATTATTTCTTTCTTTCTGCTTGGTTTGGGATTGGTTTGCTGTCCTTTTTCTAGTGTACAGTTAGGTCTTTGACTTTAGCTCCTTCTGTTTTCATAAAGGTGTTTTGGGGCTATACTTTTCCCTCTCAGCACTGCCTTTGCTGTATTCCATAAGTTTTGCTAATTTGTGTTCATGCTTTAATTCATCTTAAGATTTTACTACTTTCTCTTGCAATTTCTTCTTTGAACCAATGATTGTTTAGGGGTGTGTTGTTTAGCCTCATATATTTGAAAAATTTCCCCTTTCCCATCAATTTTTCATTTCCAGCTTCATTCCATTCTGATCAGAACAGGTGCTTTGTATAGTTTCAAACTTTTCACCTGTTTAGTGACTCAATATGTTATCCATCATGGAGAAAGATCCATAAGACTTGATAAGAATGTATAACCTGCTGATTTCAGGAGCAATATTCTGTATATGTTTGTTAGGTCTAGCTTATTTATCATATTGTTCAAGTTCTCTGTTTCCTTGTTGATCTTCTGCCTAGTTGTTCTAGCTATTGATGTGAGTGACATGTTGAAATCTCCAAATGTTATTGGATAGATGTCTATTTCTCCTTTCAGTTTTTCCAGAGTTTTCCTCATGTATTTTGTGGTGCTATGGTTAAGTCTATAGATATTTATGACTGTTACCCCTTCTTGGGGGACTGTCCCTTTTATTAATATATAATTGTCTTCTGCATCTCATAACTTCTTTACATTTAAAGTTTGTTTTGTCTGACACCAGTATTGCTACCCCTGCTCTCTTTTGCTTACACTTAGTGTGAAATATCTTTTTCCAGCTCTAAACTTTCAGCCTATTTGCATTCTTGGATCTAAGGTGAGTCCCCTGAAGACTCCATAGGGATGGGTCATTTTTTTCCCCTTCTGTCAGCTATATCTTTTGATTGGTTTTAATCCATTAACATTCAATGTTATCTCCCTAAAAGCATTACTTCCTTCAACCATTGGCTTTCATAAGTCATAATTTATTTTGGTTACCCTGTCTGATAGTCTTATCTTCTATACTTTCCTATAAATCTCTCTTGCATGTCTTTTCTTTTCTGGTGGAAGAACTCCCTTTAATATTTCCTGCAAAGCTGGACTCTTGTTTACTGTTTACCTTGTTTCAGTAAAGAGTAAACTGTTTACTCTTGTTTACTTGGTTTCTGTTTAACTGTGAATATTTTAAGCTCATCATCATATTTGAAGGACAACTTTGCCAGATAAAGAATTCTTGGCTGGAAGTTTTTCTCATTTATTAACAGAATTATATCATACCACTGCCTTCTTGTCTCCATTTTTCCTGATTAGCTGATTCTTATTTATGGACTCTCAGTTTCTGTTTATTTCTGAACAATTTAACTCACTGTCATATTTGAAGAACATTTTTGTCAGATAAAACTGTCTTGGCTGGCAGTTATCCTCCTTCAGTATCTTAATTATATCATGCAATTGCCTTCTCATCTCCATTGTTTCTGATGAGAAATCCAAACTAAGTCATATTGGGCATCCTTGTAAGTTTTGCTTCTCCCTTGTGCTTTCAGAATTTTCTCTTTATCTTTGGCATTTGACATTCTGCACACTATGTGCCTTGGAGTAGGTCTATTTGGATTGATTCTGATTGGAGTATGCTCTGCTTCTTGGACATGAATATTCATATCTTTCATGAGAGTTGGGGAAGTTAGGGTCATTATATCCTCAAATATTCTTTCTGTCCCTTTTCCTTTCTCTTATTCTGGAACTCCCATGATACTTATGCTGGTGTGCTTCATGATATAATTCAACTTGCTGATCCCTTGCTCAATTTTTTCCATTCCTTTCTCTCTCTTTCCTTCTGTCTTTCATATACAGCTGTTCTGTCCTCTACATTACTGATTCTTTCTTCTATGATTTCAAATCTGCTGTTGCATGAGCCTATGTATTTTTTTTTTTCTGGCATTTTGTGATCAAATTAATTTTTGTTTAAATTTCATTTACTTTGTTTTACTGTAATTTACACAAGAGACTGCCAAGTAAACTATGTTTTTACATTCACTGCACATTCCCTCAAATCTCCACAGTTGTTAGAAAAACATTAAAACCCATGTACTGGGCTCTTGTTTCCATGTGTGCCTCAAGCTCCCAGTGATGCTACAGATGCCAGCAAGACTTAAGTTCATTGAAAGGAGAGGACAAGACTCTTTATTTCACAAAATTAGCAATAATCCTCCTCACACCAACACTTTGCAGATAATGTTTAAACTTTGAGGAAATCTATTTTACAACACTGCCCAGAGAGTAATCATCAGTCTCTACCCTGAGTACATGAGAGATGGGGAACAATCACTGTGGCTGGGATACTGGACATGTGGAGGGACAAGGCACAGGGATGGATGGGCTATCAGTTAGTCAGATTACTAATACGATCTGACTACAGGGGCTGGTGTGTTTTAGGAGGGATGGGAGGTTATAAGAAGACAGTTTGTGACTTGAAGGCTTCCACAACATTATTCTACTTGAGCTTCCAGGACTGACAGGAGAAAAGCTGCATTTGGACAGAGAAAGTTGAGAAAAACAAAAATCTTACCTAGCCATTGTTGCCCTTTTTTTAAGGACTCCCCCTCCCCAACCCCCTACCCACAAAAAAGGCCAACAGCTTCTAACCAGGATTCCAGCATCTTCTTAATGCCTAACCAGGATCTGTTCCCAAGGATATTCTACTTGAGAGCACATGGTAAAGGCAGAGGCACACCAGTCCCTCAGCAGGGCCCCCTAACCACAGGCAGGCATGCCTTTTGCTGTGTCTTTTTTCCTATCTCAAAGTCAGTGCCTGTCCCCCGTTAAAGTGTATTTCAACATGAAAAGAGCAGAACATCATCACTATATTCTACTCTGTAAGCTGTGAGGAATCTAGACCATTTGCATAGTTTCCAAGCTGCAATTGCAGAAAACAGTCATTTCAGAAACAAGACTCCATGGAAGTGCTATGTTTATTTATTTATTTATTTTTTTTTTTTTGTGGCCACACAGTCTACCTTATTAAGATTAGTTTCTTAATTCCTTTGTCTAACAGGTACCTGAAATTGTATAGTGTATAGTTTATTATAAATCAGAAACAGTCATCTCCATTTTTGCTAGATGTAGAAAAATCTACATCATTTTTTCTGATGTAGAAAAATACTTGAAATTTAAAATACAAAAATACAATAAAAACTGGAAATTTTTAAAAAGGATTTTTCCTTCAGGGCAAACAAGTAAAACCTGGCCTTTAATTTTATCCCTCACTAACAGATATTGTCAATTTTTCTGTAAGAATATTACTGTCCAGAAATAAATAGTATAAATACATTCAGAATTTACATCCCAGATTCACTGGGATACCAAAAAATTTAGAGTGAATTTTTCTGTGAGAGTCTGTTTGTTTATGGGCCTAAAATAAAAATTTGCAAGACTGATTTATAGGACAGAAAGATAATAAAAGGCTATGTGTGTATATATATATATATATATATATATATATATATATATATCCACAGCTTGACATTTATGAAACATACCAGCTAGTATTACATTGCAGTCAATTTGTCCATTAATGATATTACTCTGATAATTATTAAAATATGTTCCAGGTATATATATTGAAAATATTTTCTTCTGCATTCTTGCTGGATAGGTACAGTACTTTGGAGAAATTGTACTAATCCCTTCAGTATGTCTGTATGTACATATATACACAAGTGTGTGTACCTTTATCTATAGCTCTACATGCATTTTATATACATCTACAGATACACACACACATACATATATATACACACATGGTTGGAAATCTGTGCATGTGTGTACACAATCATAAGCACATGTCTAGGAAACATCAACACTGTAAGACACTTGTCAGATTCTTCTTCATTCATCACTGGCTGCACTTGTTCCCCTCACTTCACCTTGATTATGTAAACAGTTTGATATTATCTCTGACCCTACAAGGGACTCATTTAGGCATCAGCGGCCAATGTGCCTTGGACAGAATCCTTCTTACGCATTGTTTCTAGTTCTTTCTGAGTTTCATCTTCCATCCTTCTAATGTCTTCCATTGTCAGATCAATCCACTTGTCAATCCAACAAAAAGCTGGTGATGAAAGTTCATAAATATCCTTTTTTCTTGCTTCTGAATGAAGTTTTCTACTTTGCTTTGCTGTCCCCACCACTTGAATTTGATGATCATCAGCTTATAGGCATACATCTTAGGGCAGTCTGGGTTGTTGGCCAGGTCCTTTATGTGCTCAACTTGACTTCCATCTGCAATATCTATGTGGACAATTTTAACAGTTTTCCATGTGTTAGGATCTAAACCATGTACATTTGCTAATGTTCCCAAGTCCAGTTTGTGCCATGTTTCAAATTTAATGAAGAAATCATCTTTCATATATTCAGTTGTTACAATTGTTCTACAGTAGGGGTATGCATTCCAGGCTTTTTTTGTGAAACACCAAGGAACCCTCGGGAGCAATCATCCTCACGAATGCTGGAACTTTGCTCTTTAGGTGTTAAATTTTGTGTGTATACTGTCCCTTTTCTCCATCCTTCTCATAACGTTCATTTTTTAAGACTTCAATTCCTTCTCAACCACCAGTTTCATTTTTACTAGCTTCAGCCACAGTGATAAAGCTGTCAACCTGATACTCTGGAATAGAACATGGTAAAACCACGTGAAACCCCTTGATCAACATCATCTTCCCCCAAACCCTTTACAACTGCCTCCGCTCCTACCATTTCAAAGTTTTCTTTGTGCTCACACAGTATCTTCTTAATGTCTTATTTCTTTAGCAATGTTGTCCTTCAACTACATGATTTGATTTAGGGGATTTGAAAGAACATCATTGACCTGTTGTCTCAAATTCTGTGTCTTGTCTAAAGCTTTGGTTTTTCCCTTTGTCTGAGCCATATCTTCCTTTTTCTTCATATGGTTTATAATTTTTTTATGATGTTTAGGCATCAGATTATGATGTTAAGTTTACTCTAATCATTAGGTTTTCTCACTTTCCTAGTGATTTACTGTTGAATAGCTGTTTGTTATCATCATTCTTTCATTCTTGGTTCAACTTGTTCTAGACCTTTAAGATTGCACCTCTTTAACTGCACAAATCTGAGCTATGGACTCAGGAATGGGATTCAAACAAGTTTCTAATGGCTTTGATGAAGGGTGCAGTAAGGTTACAAGAATTGATCTTTTATTTATTTTCCCTTCTTTGCATACACTTCCTGGTCAGTCAGCAGATGGAGTTCATCAGGAGACTTCATTCAGCCACCAAATTGTATAAGGGAATGCATTTACTGAAACATCACCTGGATGGGTAGTGTTTCCATGTTGTTCAGAAGCAAAATCCTTGAGGTCAGGCTATTTAGAGCCAAACCTTGCAATCAAACTTTTTCAGAAGTTGCTCCCCTCCTTTGGCTTACTGCACTCTCCCTTTTCCCAGGGAAAAAACATATTTCAACACCAATTTCCTCTGCATTATCAACACCAGTCCAGGTCAGTAGGGGGCTTTTTGATAAGGCAGATAATCTTTAGCTCCTTGCCAGTTCCCAGGGCAAACAATGTCACAGCCCCAGCCATCGTAGGAATGGGTGACCCCTGGGAAACCAACATACCAAGTTAGTTGGCCAAATCTGAATTTACCATAGGATATGTCCCTCCCTTTCCCCTTTTCTGAGGAAGTGGACCACTACAACACCTTCACTTAGTAGCCAATAGCCAGGGCCTGGAGGACACACTGCTATCTTCTGTGAAGGTGGGGGAATGGGAACCATCAGCCACTGCTGCAGATTTACACATAAAAGTCCCTAGCTGATTTAAAATGGCCTACATCCGTTGCCACAACAGTACTCAGGACAACCTCCAACTCCCAAAGAAGCCCCTGTATTTCAACTGCTCATCCCCTCCCTACCCCAAAAGTGTCAAGTGGCCACTGGCTCCACCTCATTGTTATAATTTCTTGCATTGCTTCCCTTTTACTTTGACCTTCTCTAACCTGGGCTCTGCCAAGACTTCTCCTCAAGTCCTAAGTCTTAGAACAGTTTTCCAGACAGCTTCTGCCTGTTCTCTAGCTATTTTTCTCTAATCCTCCATCTTCTCAGAATTCTTAAATTTACTTAATACAACATATGTTGGGTTTTTTGGTGACTACTACATTTTACTAGACTAAAAGATCACTTCCTTCTTCAACACCATAGACCTGATATATTATTTCTTCAAAGGGTGAAATTAGTTACACTGGTCCACATTGGTTATGCTCAAGGCCAACAGTACCAAAAAATAGTTTCTATCCAAAATAAAGTTGAATTGTGACAAGCAAGAACATGCTGTATATTGCACCACTCTTTTGTCTTCCTAAAAACTATGTCTTCCAATATGAATACCAGAATAGCAGTAGGCAGTGTTCCTAAGGAGCTTTCAGCTAGAGACCAATGCAATTAGGAAAATCTTGGCTTTCCTCCTCAAATTTTATTGTAGGATTGATGCTATTTAATATATGGCTTCATATTTTGCAGTCAGTTCATAGATTCTTTCTGCATTTCCTATTTGAAGATTACAATGCCCTTGCTATGTTACACAGGGGCTGTGCTCTACCTTTAAAGAACAATGTTAAAGTCTCTAATCACAACCCTGCCCACTTTGCACAACCCTCCTGGGGCCTTTCCTTGACTGTTTTAGAGATTCTCACTAGGAAGAGGAGGTAAAAGGGTCCTAATAGAAACTCAATCCGGAAATCAAAATAGCTAGTAATATTCAGAAAGGCTGAATATTCGGGTCAAAATATTATAAAAACATATATACAGTTTGCAGAAAAGATTAAACCCAAGAGGCGAGTAAAAGCTTCATTTTAAAATTTTCATTTTGAAATAATTCAAAATTACATAACATTTGGAATATAATACAAAGTCAGTAAAGAAAATTCCAACAAACCCACCCACCCAGATACACAGATACAACCACTTTTAATATTTTGCCATATTTACTGCATTACTCAACTATCTATCTTTCTACATTATTTATATTTATATTTATATTATTTTTATATATATGTGACATTTTGAAGTCTTTTATGAATCCCAAAAAGATAAAAGATTTTTCATTCCTGTGGGTGTGCAGTCTTTTGATTGGACTAAGCCAGGGAGGTATGACCCTGCTTGGTCTGATATAAAAGGAAGACACAGAGAGAAAGTAAGCTGCCATATTTGATCTGGCCAAGTGAAGGAAAGGACTCCAGGTTTGTCCTTAGATGGGCTCAAGTAGGAAAGCTTGAGAGGTTCAAGGAGTCAAGGCCCAGGAAGATAAGACTTTTCAGCCACAGCTGAGTTCAAAGAGAAAGTAGGGAGAGGATGTAAGACCTGTGATCTTGTCTAATCACCACAAGGCAGGATGAACTGTAGCTGATTCTGGTGAGAATACATCTCTGCTGGTACTTTGATTAGGACATTTCCTGGCCTTGGAATGTTAAGCTTTTACCTAATGAATTTCCCATTATAAAAACCGACCCATTTCTGTTACTTTGCATTAGCATCCCTGTGGCAAATGAAGATTATCTATCATCTATCTATCTATCTATCTATCTATCTATCTATCTATCCATCCATCCATCCATCTATTGCTTTCTCTCCACCTATCTTTGTCTATCTTTTATCCCTCTATTAATTTATCAGTTCTAAACATTTCAGTGTAAGTTGTATACATCATGATCCTTGAACACATATTTACTTTCTTGTACATTTCCTAAGAACCAGGATATTCAATCTACCACCTTAAGTAGAGTTATCAAGTTTAGGAAACTGAACACTGATATAAAATTTTCACACTATGTTAAAATTTTTATGTGTATCAATAATATCTTTTTGGATAATTACTCCTAAATTATTAGTTCCAGACAGGCTCATGTATCCCATTTAATTGTCTCTTTTGGTCTCTTTAGTCCTCTCTTTTTCAATTGTGGAAAATTATATGTACACATAAATATTACCATCTGAACTCCTCCCCAGCATAAAATACAGTGGGATTAATCACATTCACAATGTTGTACTACTGTCATCTCCATCCATTACCAGAACTTTTCTATCATCCCAACAGATACTCTGCTGTCATTATGCATTAAATCCCCATTCCTCATTCCCTTTTTGCCTGTGGTGAATTGTATCTTAATTTCTGTCTCTGTGAATTTGCATATTCTCTCTATTCATATGAGTGGAATTATTCAATATCTTTTTCTTTGTGTCTGACACTTCACTCATGATGTCCTCAAGGTTGATGCTGTAAATGCTTTTTATCCATGAGCTTTTCTAAATTTAAAACCTTCTTAGCTATGCAAAGCCTTTCATTTCTTTCTTTTCCTTTTGCAAATTTTGTGTTGTGCTGTTTCAAGTTGAATTTTTGTCCATAGGCACTTTGTTTTCACAATAACTCACTGTAGCCTCTATAATAAAAGTTGCTGACTCCATTTTCATTATTTACATTAAAACTGGTTAAAGTGCTTCTCCTAAGCTCTTTTCTAGCTAATACGCTCAACAGAGCCATTGTATGATAACTTGATACTTTTTGTTTCTATAATATGAGTCCTCATGTGCAATTGCAGGGAACTCATTTAATTGAACCAACATGCCAAATCATTTTGAGAATGTGTGAAGAATTCCATTTCCTCTGACAAAAGCATGACTCTTAGGACACTGTGGTGTTATTCTCTTTTTCTGGGTACTCTCTTGCATTCATGAAGAAGGTAGAGTAAGAGAATCAGTTATATGTAAAGGAAATTTATGATGCAGGAATTTATGACTAACCATTTTGGTTTATTTGGTAAAAATGGCTAGTTGTCAACATGATTGAGAAGGTTCCATGTATGTTTAAAATCCACTTCCTCTTTTCACTGTCTGAGCTCATTGTGTGACCCAGAGATGGTCACTCCTGTGGTTCTTAGTCTCTTGCTTTGTAAGTGACACATGCACACACACATATTCTCAAATCAGAATGCATACAAACACATGCAAACAAGCAAATATATGTAAATGCTATGAGTACACTACAAGTTTTCACTAAGATAAAATGTATTATGGAGTTAAATCCCTTTTAGTCCTCACTTATGTCTTCCAGTGTCACCCATAACACAACACATGGTTAAGAAAAACAGTGAATTTTAAACATCTGTTAAATGTATGTTAATGACTTGGCCATAGAAAGATGATGTTCCTTTGTATTTGTATAGTACATGGTAATTTAAAAAAATATTTTTAATTGTGAAAAACCAGTTATGATTCACAACCAGCTGGAAAGATAAGCAGGCATTAATATAGGACTTGTAGTGATGAGTCAATGGATTTCAGAGAGATTATATCCCAAGACCACATTTTCCTGATAGTAGTAATAGAAGCAGAAACACTGTATCATAGGTCAATTTTATACTAACTTATTTTTATTATTTTAATTATGTCACTCCCTCCACTTATCTGTCTTCTCATAATGAATAAGTGATAAGAATATTCTTTTCCAATTACAAGTGAACAAAATGAAGAGAATAGTGGTAAAAGCATTCCACATAGTTCTACAATCTAGAAAATGCATTGTAAATTTATTCTATATCTTCATATCTTTTATCTCTATGTTTTTATATTAGTGGTCACAAAATATGTACATCTGCAAATTTATTTTTCTATTAAAACAGTAGAGCATTTTGCCTTAAAAATGGCAAAAACTATGGAAAAATACAGAAGTACAAAGATAAAATTAAAATTCAACAATGAATTTATCATTTCAAATGCACCATTGAATTTATTTCATTTTTATTAATCTTTACATATATAATTGTGATAATGTTAGAAATACAGAAATTTAGCTGCAAGTAAAAAGGAACAATTTTATCTGTTGTCTAGAAAGTGACCGAAAATAATAGTAAAACCTGCATTGAATCATTTGCAGTGCATTATTTCAGATTAAGATTTCTGTTTTTAAGAAATACAATCATTTTCTCTTATTGGAAAAAAGGATGCTTTAAAAAAATAAATAAGTAAAAGAACACAATCTGCCCAATATTGCTCAAGAAGTCTTTCTTTGCCTTTACACATAAATAATTCCATAGATAAAGAGACCAAGAGAACAAATGTAGGAAACAAGAAAGAAATGGAGAAAGAAAGGGAGAAAAACATGTAGAGGAAATGTTAAAATTCGATATGACACTATTAATTTTAAATAATGTTACAAGATTATTAACAAGAAAACATTGAAGTTGAAACAAAATTGACAAATTATGTAAATTTATTACTAATATAATTCTCTTTAATGTTAAACAACTGCATTATATATTGAAAGATTAAAATACAATAATTGTTTTTATATTTAGCTAAATGTATAAAATTTATTCATATTGCTATGAAAGATTATGAAACAAATTCACAACTTCAATTCTCATCACCTACTCTTCCACCTACTATTTCAATTTTATTATTATTTTAATGTTATCACATACATATTTAATTTCTAACTTATTATAATATGCAGTACTATTTATTATTTTTCTTCTATATTAAAAGTGATACAATATGCAACACCAATATTTACTCAAATAAACAAAGAGCATTTCTTTCCTTTATTAATATTCATTGATTTTTTTTTTTCATTAGATTGAATGGCTGGTGAGTTCCCTTATCATTTTCATGCCATATGATTTAGAACATTGGATGGCTAGAAAATCATGACACAAATTTGTAAATCTTCCTTCATTTAATTTGACATAGCAAACCTATCTATTATCTTCTCCTAGATCATGTTTTTCTTTAATTCAGGATCATTTAGGAGGATTTCCTACATCTAATCTTACAACAGGAATGATTTTGGTATGTTTGTTTAATGATTTTGTGATCCCAATGTTGTTTTATTTCTGTAATATTCATGTTCCTCATTTCTTTTTTGAAGTATTCCTGCTTGAAGCTACTTTATTCTGGTGTCACAAAATCATATATTTGACCATTTGTTTCTTTGAACTTTTTTTGTTGGTTTGTTTCCTCTTTCATTGATCAAAGTAGTCATAATTTATTTTGAGTTTTACAATTATTTGCCTGTACAATTACTGTCTTTTATATTTCTTTTGTGACATATGTTCTTAAAAATATCACTTTTTTAGCCTTTTTCACCCTTCTGGAGAGACTGGAATATTGTAGTGTGTAAATGCCCAGGCTTTAGAGCAGACTGGAGGAATTAACATGTGGGCTCCATTATTCACTTATCTCTAACCCTGGACATATTAATTAGCCCATCTGAATCATATTTTCTTCCACTGTAAAACTGATATAATTCTTGCACCTGTTTCTTAAGAGAGTTTTTAATGAAAATTGAATGTATGCACCTAAGACACTTAGAACAGCATCAATAATATTGTAAGGAATGTCATTTATTTTTTAACTTCCACCTACAAACAAGATAATACAAGTGTCATGTAAAAGGGATATTCAGAAAAGTCATTTTGGTTGAGGTAGTGTGTTTGATATAAACATTTGGAAAAGTCCTTTGGAGTAGGGGATTGGATGAAAATTAAAATTATTGTGCAAGTTAATCAAATATAAGACTGGAGATATTGTTGGGAGAGTTTGGTGTCAGGGAAGATTTAAATCATTTCCAAGTAGTAAGTTATCCTTTAAACTATTGCTTGTAAAATGGATTGGAACACTAATTATTGAGAAGATGTCAATTCTACACAAACTGATTTAAAGATTCAACACAATACCAATCAAGATTCCAACAGCTTATTTTACAGAAACAGAAGAGTCAATTGCCAAATTTATTTGGAAGGGAAACCGGTCCCAAACAGGTAAAAACATCCTAAAAAAGAAGAGTGAAGTCATAGGAGTAACAGTTCCAGTCCTTGAAGTTTATTTTTAAGCTGCAGTGGGCAAAACAGCATGGCATTGGCATAAAGATAGGCACAATGATGAATGGAATGGAATTGAACATTCAGAAATAGACATGCACTTCTATGGTCAAATGATTTTCATATTGTTCTGATGATATTGCATGACAGATACAATACAATGTACATTTTGTCAAAATCTATAAAATTGTGCAGTGCAAAGTGTAAACCATAATGTAATCTAATGTAATGTAATGTATTCATCAATTATAAAAAATGTACCACACTAATGAAAGATGTTATTAATGGGGGAAAGTGGGGGGAAGGGGTGGGGTATATGGGATTCCCCTATATTTCTTATGTAACACGTAATCTAAAGCTCTTTTAAAAATAAAAAAAGGAATGAAGTGAAACTGTATCAAAGACATAAACATAAAAGGCAGAACAGAAACCTTCTAGAAGATAATGCAGGGAAACATCTACAAGACCTTATAGTAGGTGGGACTTTCTTAAACCTTACACCCAATGCATGAGCAACAAAAGAAAATAGCAGATAAATTATTCCACCTCAAAATTAAGCACTTCTGCCCTTCAAATAACTGTGTAAGGGGTAAAAATGAAGCCTACTCAATAGGAGATAATTATTGCAAATCACATATTGAACAAAGATTTAATATCCATAATATATAAAGAAACCGTACAATGCAACAATAAAAAGACAAATGCCCTGATTAAAAATGGGAAAAAGATCTGAATAAATACTTTCCTAAAGAATAAATACAAATAGTGAGAAAAGCACATGAAAAAAAATGTTCAACATCACTATTAGGGAAATGCAAAGTAAAGTTGCAGTATGACATCCTTTCACACCTACAAGAATGGCCACTATTAAAAAACAAAAAACAAAAAACAACTACCAGTGTTGGAGAGAATGTGGAGAAATAGGAAGGCTTCTTCACTGTTGGGAGGAATGTAAAATGTTACAGCCACTGTAGAAGTCTGTTTGGTGGTGCCATAGGAAGTTAGATATGCCATGTGACCCATCAATACCACTACTAGGTACATACGTAGAAAAACTGAGAGCAGGTACATGAATAGACATCTGCACCCTGATGTTTATAGCGACATTGTTCACAATTCCCAAAAGATACAAAGAAACTCAATGTCTATCAACTGAAGAATGGAGAAGCAAACTGTAGTATATATGCAGTATGGAATATTATTCAGCTATATGAAGAATTAAAGTAATGAAGCATATCACAAAATGCATGAACCTGGAGGGAATTATGTTTAGTGAAGCAAGCCAGGTACAAAATGACAAATATTGTATGATTTTGCTATTATGAACTTAATATAATCAACAAACTCTTGGCGTTAATAGCTAGAATATAAGTCACCAGAGAATAGAATGGGGTTAGAGAATTTAAAGGTAAGGTTTAATCTGTGCAGAATTGGTAAATAAGGTGTTGGTAAATATTTGGAAATGAATAAAAATGATGAAAGCACATCATAGTTTTGTAAATAGTAATATTAACACAAGTGTATGATAGTGGTTTGTTTTTATTGGTTTTCTTTTTTTGAATAATGGAAATGCTTTAATATTGATTGGAATGATGAATGCACAACTCTGTGATTATACCAAGTGTCAGTGATAAATTGTATGGTTTATGAAAATATATATAATAGGGTGGGTTGGGGTAAAAATACAGAAATTTTAAGATATGGACTATAGTTAGTAGTAATACTTTCATGATATTCTTTCATAATGGTTCCACAACAATGTAAGGTACTGGTGATGGGGTGATGAATGGGAGCCCTGTACGATGTTATGCATGTTTGTTTTTTAAGTTCACAACTTTTACTATACCCTTGTTTATGTATGTTCATGAATGAATGATATACTTCTAAATTTTTTTCTAAATAAAAAAAGTGGGAACTGATTGAGAGCTCTGTCATCTCCCTGTCACTGCCTCAGAGATGAGCAAAGTAACTGCAGATCCCATATGTGAGGTGAGGTGAGGCCGAAGCTCCAACTTCAATCTTTGAATTCCTCTCTCTATAAATTGAGTTCAAATTCTGTTTTATTGAGCAAGTAGAATGGTAAGACTTTTGCAGATTCATTACTGAACCATCAGTCTTTGCACATTCATTACTGGACTGCCAGGTAAAAGTTCTCTGTTTTGTTCAATCTGTTTTGTTTTATTGCTTCTGACATAATGGGTAATAAACAGTTAATTGAGAACTCCTTAGGGCAACCTCCTGTCCTAAGGGCCATTTTTCATATATGTATGAGAACTCTGATGTCAACAGTTGCAACTATTTTAGTAAATGGATTAAGCTAACCTCTGATGAATGTAATTTTTGAATGGCCACAATGGGACTGTTCTGATCAAACCAAACAATTTTTTTTCAGGGAAAACTTAACAAATTTAAAACTAAGTTGCTGAATGGGATGAAATCCCATATGTATTAACTTTTAAGTCTTTATTTTATATCAAAATAAGAAATTGCAGTAAAGGGTGCAAAATTATGGTTCAGGCAAGTAAGTTATATATTTCTGTGCTTCTGTGTTTTGGTGGTTTGTGTCTATCTGTTTCTTTGATGTATATTTTCCTAACTCCACATGAAAATGCTAAATTAGGAAATAAAAATTCTTAAGGCTTTGATACAAAGACATTTTCTCCAGCTGTGAATTTACTGGACAAATTCCTGTCCAAAATGAAGGTACAGCCCAAGCACCTTGGCTGTGTTGGACTAAGCTGCTTTTGTTTGGCTGTAAAGTCAATTGAAGAGGAAAGAAATGTCCCATGGACAACTGAATTGATGCATATAAGACAGTAGAGGTTCACAGTTTCAGATTTGATGAGAATGGAAAAGTTTGTATTGGAAAAGCTATGTTGGAAAGTCAAAGCTACTATTGCCTTTCAATTTCTGCAATTCTATTACTCATGCATTCATGAGAACATGCCATGTGAAGGGAAAAATAGCCTTAATTTTTAAAGACTAGAAACTTAACTTAAGGCATGACACTGCAGGATCATATTTTCTAAAGCCAAGCCTTCTGTGTTGGCACTGTCTATCATCACATTGGTGATCCAAGGGCAGAAGTGTGTAGAATTAACAGAAGGAGTAGGATGTCTTCAGAAACATTCCAAGATAAATGGCAGAGATTTGATCTTCTGGCAAGAGCTTGTATCCAAATATTTAACTGAATATTCATCAAACAAGTGTTCCAAACCAAATGTTCAGACATTGAAATGGATTGTTTCTGGGTGTACTGCATGGCAACTGAAGCATAGTTATTAAAAAATGATCCACCTTCCAACAATTCCTGAAATGATTCCTTAATTGGATTATTACAGCAACAAAATCTCTTCTTTGAAGCCCTTCTCCACAACTGTGATTTATGGATTCCTTACTGAAATAACAGATTTAAGCTGTGAAGTCTCAAAACATCACAACTAAATTAATATTGATGTTCCCAGATGTGAGAGAATTGCCTGTTTAATATTATGCTATAGAGAATTATGTTTAGATATGAATTCATCTGAAGAGCCTATAAATCAAAGCATGAAACTAATGACAAGCCTAGGAAGGTAAACTGAACCTTCATTTCTAACATGGATCCAAATATTTATATTGGATCAATATATTATATTTAGATGGTATTGAAATGATAACCTACTTAAATCATCTTAAGTGTGCTTTTTAAATTGTGAAGTTTACATCCAAACCAATATTTCAATCTGTTGTGGCATAACAGATTACTATTCTAGGCAGTATAAATGGTTCCATAATACCAAGTGATAGAAAATACAGAGATGTGGATTTATTGCTACATGGCAATTACATTTACATTTGAGGGCATATTATATAAAGCAAAAATAGACCTGGTAAAGCTTGGCAAATTCATTAAGTTATTGTTAAGATTTTTTCTAGAACACAGGTGATATTTATATTAATGATAAAATTTTTTATATGGCATCTACTGCCTCAAAGTAGTCACACCAAGAAAATTAGTTTCTCTTGTAAAAAATTAAATTAACATTCCAAAAACTTGCTTTACTTCAGCGAAGCAAGTGCATGCTAGATTTAACAACTCTAGAAGTTTTTACTAAGGACCGTGTAGCCATTGGGAAATTTGATGTAATTATGAACTCCAAAAATATAATTGGATCATGCTTGTAAACTGATCTGTTAATCTGGGCATGATTAAGTTATGATTAGGGCGTTTACTGGGCCACATCAGTAGGGCATTGAGTCCCGCTTCTTGGTGAGTGGGGGAAGGAAATATAAAAGGCATCACAAAGAACTATGTATCAGCAGTTTTTGAGAAGCAGTTTTGATGTTGGAGAGAAGGCCCAGGAGAAGTGAACCTGATAGTCTACAGCTGACCTTGTGGAGGAACCAGAAGCACTAAGCCCAGAGAGAAATGCAGCCCTAGGAAGAGAGGAACCCAAGAACCATGAACCCTGCAAACATCTGCAGCTGTCTTGCTCCAACACGTGGCAATGGACTTTGGTGAGAGAACAAACTTAACACTATATGGTCTGGTATCTGTGGACTTCTACCCCAAATAAATACTCTTTACAAAGATCAACCCATTTTTGGTATTTCACATTAGAACCCCTTTGGCTGACTAATACAGACAATTTTGATAAAATTGCCATTACCTAATTTAGAATTTTGAGAGTATACTTTCAGTAATGCCCACACTGTGCCAAAAAAAAGTCTTAAGTAAGTAGGTACCCTTATGGTCAGTAGAGTTTAGAATTTCCCATGTAAGTCAGTAAATGTAAAGAGGTCTACAGTAAAGTGTTGTAAATGGTCCCTCAGTGCAAATGTGTAGCCTAAGTCCATACAGAATGTCTGTAACCAATTCTGATTTATTTTTGACATCATGTTATGTATAAACACACAAAGAAAAGTAAAGCAAAAACCACAGTAATACCTAAAGTTATACCTGACTTTATAAACCATGTTTGTGGATAATTTAAATTTTTTCCAAATGACTGATACCTTTCAATATTTTGAATACATCAATGTTAATTTTGAGTTGGCAGAGATAACCTAAAAACTACCATTATGTTTGGTACTAAAGGATATATCTTTCAATAAAATTATTGAAATGGAGAGAGAGAGAGAGAGAGAGAGAGAGAGAGAGAGAGAGCGCTCTAAGGTGTTTTAAGGTGCATTAGCTAAAGTATTTTAAGTATTTGGAAAAATCTGCTAGTGCAAAATATATTTTCATAGTTTCATTTGTATAGTTTCTTTATATTATTTAAAAAGAACAAGGAATATTAGTAAAAACTTCAACCAAGGAAAACTACATTAATGTTCTCTGTGCTGTTTCCATTTTAATTCTAATTGGACCTCGATAGCCCCATTAATAAAATGGTGCTGTTAATTTTAGTGATTTTTGAACCAAATAACAGTATAAAAAGAAAAGAAAAAATAGAAAAACACTGGCTGTTTTTGTAAACCTGCAATTAAATCATGCCTTAGCCCTGATAGCAACCACCCTGTATAACTTGCCTCCAGAAAGCTGTTACAGAAATGTATCCTTGTAAATGTTTTACATTGAAATACTGATAAATAACACACTGAGGAAAGCAATCGTTCAAGTATGTTATCCCTAAATTTATACTGTTAAGTATTGTGTAAATAATTATACATTTTTTATCAAATATTAATCAAATAAGCTAATGTTGCATCTTCTAAGTATTTAAAATGATGAAAAGTTATGTTTTCATTTAAACAAATTGTCATCATTCTGACAAGTTTGATTTTCTTTACATTTCATTGAAGTATATCATTCATACATGAACATACATAAACAGTAAGTGTATAATAAAAGTTGTGAACTTATAAAACAAACATGCATAACATCAGAAAGGGCTCCCATATATCATCCCAAAAATAACATCTTGCATTGTTGTGAAACATTTGTTACAAATTATGAAAGAATATTTTCAAAATATTACTTTTAACTGTAGTTCATATGTAGTCCATATCTTATATTTGGTACATTTGCCACCAGCCCACCTATTATCTTTTTTCTTTTTCTTTTTTTTTTTACTAGGAGGTCCCGGGGATTGAACCCAGTTCCCTCCATATGGGAGATGGACACTCAACCATTTGAGCCACATCTGGCCCCCTCAACATATTTTCATTACAAAAGTTGTGATCTTACAAAATAATGATGTGCATGTGTAGAATTCCTATACAACACCTCTTTACCAGCACACCTTGCCATGGTGGAACATTTGTTACAGATTATAAGATAATATCATCAGATTATTACCACCAACCATGGTCCATAGCATACTGTATTGATAATGAAGGGGTATAGAAAAAGTATGACAACTTTGATTTAGATAATTGGACATTGTAAAATGTTTGGAGATAGTTTTCAAAATTATTTTGGTAACTTACATATGTAAGGCATACAAAATGTGTTTTATTATTATTAAGGAATAAGAAAGTAATTTTGTCCTAATATAAAATAAATGGCTATTAAGGAAAAGGAAAATGTGGGACAAAACCTGAATAAATATAAAAAGGGCAAAATATAGTTAAGTTCATTTAAGTTGCATAGGAAATGTTTAGAAAGTGTTATGAAAATTAAAAGGGATGTTCTAAAATTATGTTAATTAGAGTTGTTTGGTTAAAATGTTCATACAAATATTTAGAGATTGTATAAAATCCTTATAGATTTGAAAATGTTTTCTACATAATATTAGACAAGAGTATAATGTTATTAGTTATAGTTTTAGTTATTTTAAAGATGTTATAAATCCAAAAATCAACAAACTTTCTTTATCAGTTACATTGTTTGGCCCTGATACCTATCTAAAAGTACATATAGTAGCTACAGAGCAAAGCTTGGTCTTCAGAAAAAAGAAATTTGATAGAAAAGCAAAACAAGTCTGTCCATTATAGTCTACCTTCTAAATAATATAACCCTAGTAAAAAATGTAAAGGAAAAGCAAGAAAATCTTCTGCTATGATCTATAGTTAATAAGTCAATATAAGTTAATTTTCAAATGTTTTTTATTTCTAAAAATATCTTCACTGATAAAATGCTGGTAAAGAAAATAAAGCCTAGATTTTAAGCTCTTGCAGGTCACATTTGTTTCTGAGCTTTGTATTTTTCTAAATATTAAGTTACCTTACTCTTAATGTGCATCCTGATAACTCCCTGGAAATTTAATTATCTCTGTGATGCCTGAAACTCATAGTTAAGGTTCTCCAGCTTTTGAAAAACTGTAGAAGCTGCATTAGTTCTTTAGAAGATAACTCCATGCAGCTACTGCTTAAGAAACTAAAGTAGGAATCAGAGTTCAATTAGAAATGTGCATGAGATTGATCTAATTAAGACTAAAGTAAATCAGAATACAAAATAAATAGTGATATTGTCTGTATGTTTTTATTTTAATTTCTGTGTGAAACTAAAAAGGAGGAGAGATTTACTTTGTTCAAGAATTTAACATATATGATTTAACCTGTCTAATCATTTTATATGAACCACCAAACTAAGCTTTATATAACATAGAACCTAAAGTAAAGAATAAGATCTTAATATCCTATTATATACAAGTTAATTAATACCTTGATGCAATTCAAAACATTTTGGGCCTAAAATTTTAAAAAATATATATTTGTAAAGTCCCATGAAGGACTAAAGAAAAAGCATAAAACTATAAAATTTCTCACCTGGGGAATTCCTGCCATTCTCTCAGGCAATGGAAACTACCAGTTTATTTAAACTATAATGAAAGAACCTCACAATGTTTATAAATCTAGTTTCTAAAATGACAAAACTAAGCCTGATTATAATTAAGGCCTAAGAGTCATTTTTAGAAAAACCTCCTTGTTATTCAATGTGTCAGAGACACGAAGAAGCCAAAGCAAGTAATCATGAGTTATTAAACCACCCAGCTGCCAGGAAGGGTGCCCCTACCCTACCACTGAGATATTAAGAGAGGGTAAAACTCCTGAGTATCTAACTGAGAGGAGAGCAGACATCTACCTCCATGGGAAGTGCTCTGGATCATCTATGAGAGTTCTGGACAGATAGAAATCCAGGAATAATTGGGGGTTGCTTACTTCAGTGGCTGGAAGTGGCACACATACCGAGCCCTCAGGGTGGACAGAGTAGTTGGACACCCAGCTCCCTGCTCCAAACAGGAGTGTGATTCCCTGTGAGGAAGAAGTGCCTGGGAGAGCAGAGTGATTTTTTGCAGTGAGTTTAGCCATCTGGACCCCCTTGAATATCAGAAGGGACATGACTCAACAGGGAGAAGGGAGGGAGATCTTCCCAGGCTGGCCATCACACCCAGTCATCTAGGTAAAGAGAGGGGGCAGATAGGCAACCATCAGCACCACTCCAGCTGACTGCAGGGGGTCTAAACTGCCCAAGGGAAAAGTGGTGAATAACCTTCTGAAAGGCTAATTAACCTAAGGACCAAGAATAACTCATGGGGGTGGGATTCTTGCCTATCATATAAGAGGTCCCTGGTTCAATTCCTGGCTACTCCTTGAGAAGAGATCCACCAGGTTATCAGACATCCAAGTGAAACTTTATGACAAGGAACATATACACATTTTCTTTGTATTAGATTTAATTGGTTCTCTTATTTATTTATTTTTTTAAAAGTTCATTTTCTTTTGTTTCCCTTACTTTACTCACTACAACCTAGTTCAAAACCAACAGAGGGCAGGCTTCAGGGTGAATGATTGAAGAACACCAGCCACTTGAGAAGACCCTTAGGGGTCTAAGAAATTAGAAGGCTGTTTTTCCATGTTTATTATTACTTTTTTTTCTGCCTCCTTAAAAAAAAAAAAAAAAACGAGTTGCTGCTGTCTTGCTTCTTGTTTGTTTTGTATCTCCTCCCTTTCTTTCTCTGCTTGTTTATTTTCTTCTTTTTCTTTCTTTTATTCTTTTTGGTTACTGATCTACTATTTCTTTTCACTCCTTCATCTTTATACCTTTTGTTTTCTATTGTTGTTCTTTCATTCCACCTCTTTTATGTGGTGTCCATTTTTTCTTGTTTGTATTTCTCCCTTTTTCTCTGTATACTTTCTTTTTTTTACTCTTTTCTTTCTCTCTTCTCTGTTTTCTTTTCCTCTCTTTTCACCATTCCAGCATTTTAATTCATTCTACATATTTGATTCTCTAGTCTGTTTCTTGTTTCATTGCTTCAATTCCACTTCCCTAATATTTATTCCTCTGTGCTTCTTACTTGTGTTAATTTTTCAATTTCCTAGGTCTTGTATGTTTGCACTCCTGCTTTTTACTAATACCATTACTATTATTCTTTTTGTCTTCCTATCTCTTTCCTTTTATCTGGTCCTACTTTTTGTTTCTTTCAAAGGAACATAGGCAGATTTCTCTCTCTCTCACACACACAAACAGCTGAGTAGGGGCAAAATCCTGCCTGAGTGAGCTGTTTGGGGAACTGACAGAGTAGGAAGCTTCAGGGCATTGATCTGGAGGGAGTTGGATGAAAAGATAAATTCCTGAAGGTGCTGCTGGCTTGATTCTTGGTAACTGTGTTTCCTCTTCCTTGATTTCTCCTTTTCTGTGTATATCAATTTTGTATACCAAAGCTATCTCTTTTCCTTCCCTCATCATTCTGTCTTCTGCTTTCTGTTGTTCCTATATTCCACCACTCTTTGTTTAGTGCCAAATTTTTCTGGTTTTTATTTCTACCTCGTCTATCCTTTTTTCCTTCTTTTATTAACTTTTTCTTTTTGTCTTTTCTCATTCCTTCTCTCCTCATCATACTGGCCTTTTAATTAAGCCTATATATTTGTCTCTATTTGGCTTCCCATGTCATTGCTGGTACCCCACTTTTGTATTCCTATTACTCTATAGTACTTATATGAGTTAAATATTCAATTTCCAAGGTCTTAAACAGTTCCTCTTCCAACAATAAATATTATTATTACTATTATCCTTTTACTTTTCTTACCTCTTTCACATATTCTGGAACTGATTTTTTTTCCTTCAAGGGAGCATAAAAAAACAGCAACAAAATAGAATAAGAAGAACAAAGAGAAAACACACACACAAAAATAGCAATTAGATAAAAACATAGAGAAAAGAAAGAAGCTAATAAACTGAATAAACCCATCCAGAAAAAAGGATGAGTAGAGGGAAACAAAAAATTACAAACCACACTGAGAAACAGGAAGATGTGCACCAGTCCAATGAACAAACTAAAAAACCAGGAAGAGATGCAGAACATTAAACAACTAATCAAAGCTTTCCAAACAAATATCATGGACCAACTTAATGAAGTGAAGGAAAAGATTAAGGATATTAAGAAGACACAGGGAGAACATACTGAAGAAATTGTAAACACACATAAAAAGATAATGGATATGATGGTGATCAATGGCACAATCCAAGAAATCAAAAAGATGCTGGATTCACATAAGAGCAGATTTGAACAGGCAGAAGAATGAATTAGTAATGTGGAACACAATACATCAGAAATCAAACAGATATTAGAACAGATAAAAAGATAGAAAAACTCCAGCAGGGACTCAGGGATTTAACCAACAACACAAAATGCACAAACATATGCATTATAGGCATCCCAGAAGGAGAAGAGAAGGTAAAAGGAACAGAAGGAGTGTTGAAGGATATAATGGCTGAAAACTTCCCAACCCTATTGAGAGAGATGGATGAACATGTCCAGGAAGCACAGCACACCCCAAACAATATAAATCCCAAGAGGCCAACTCCAAGACATATAATTGTTAAAATGTCCAATGCTCAAGACAAAGAGAAAATACTCAAGGCAGCAAGAGAAAAGAGAACCATCACACACAAGGGAAGCACAAAGAGTTTAAGTGCTGATTTCTCATCTGAAACCATGGAGGCAAGAAGACAGTGGTATGACATAATCAAAGTACTAAAAGAAAAAAACTTCCAGCCACAAACTCTCTGTCCAGCAAAACTGGCATTCAAAAATGATGGAGAGTTCAAAATAGTCACAGATAAACTGTAATTAGGAGAGTATGCTAAAAAGACACCCGCACTTCAAGAAATACTAAAGGAAGTTCTACAAGTTGAAAGGAAAAAACAGGGGAGAGAGAGTTGGAGGATAGTGTAAGAACAACTAAAAAGACAAAATGAGAAATAAAAACAACATATTACAAACATTAACCCAAAGAAAATATAGCTGAAGTAAGAAATTCATTGCCATAATAACACTGAATATTAATGGATTAAACTCACCAGTCAAGAGACACAGATTGGCAGAATGGATAAGGAAATATGATCCATCTATATGCTGTCTACAAGAAACCCACCTTTGACCCAGGGATTCAAGGAGGCGGAAAGTGAATGGCTGGAAAACAATTTTTCAAGCAAACAATAGCCAAAAAAAGGCAGTAGTATCTATCCTAACATCAGATAAAAAAGACTTTAAATGGAAAATTATTGTAAGAGACAAAGACGGATACTATATATTAGTAAAAGTGGTAGTCTCTCAAGAAGAGAGAAGAATCATAAATATTTATGCACCTAATCAGGGTGCCTCAAAATACATGACGCATACTCTGGAAAAACTAAGTGGAGAAATAAATGCCCCTACAATTATAGTGGGGGACTTTAATACACCATTATCACCATTAGACAGAACATCTAGACAGTGAATCAATAAAGAAACAAAGATTCTGAATAATACATTAGAGGATCTGGACCTAATACACATATACAGAACACTACACCCAAACACAGCAGGATTTACATTCTTCTCGCATGCTCGTGGATCATACTCCAAGATAGAACACATGCTAGGCCACAGAACAATTCAGAAAGATTGAGTTTATGCAAGTGGTAATTTCTCTGACCACAATGGAATGAAATTGGAAATCACTAAGGGACAGAAAAAAAAAATTAGGCCCAGTGGGTTCCATGTAATATTTTGGGTAATCTAAGCACCTCTTAAAATATATGTGTATATATATATATATAAATAACATTTTGTAAACAAATACACATATATGCATATGTATTTATATATCATTTTGCAAATGTTTGTATGTATTGTGAGAATTTTGATTTTTACCCATAATAAAAAAAAAAAAAATTAGGCACAAAGATAAAGAAGTTAAACAACACACTCTTAGACAAACACTGGGTCAAGGAGGAAATATCAAAAGAAATGAGTAACTACCTTGAAACTCAGAAAATGACAACACAACATATCAAAACCTATGGGATGCAGTGAAAGTTGTCCTGAGAGGGAAGTTCATAGCCATAAATACATATATTAAAAAAGAAGAAAGAGCTAAAATTGAAGACCTAACTGCACTCTTGGAGGAACTGGAAAAAAAACAACAAACTAACCTAAAGGAAGTAGAAAGAAGGAAATAACAAAGATTAGAGCAGAATTAAATGAAATAGATAATAAGAAAGCCCTAGAAAAAATAAACAAAACCAAAAGCTGGTTCTTGAAGAAGATCAATAAATTTGACAAACCCTTAGCCAGACTAACAAAGAAAAAGAGTGAAGAGGTGCAAATACATAAAATTACACAAAATAAGGGATGAGCAAGGGGATATCACTACTTACCCCACAGAAATAAAGAGTATCATAAGAGGATACTTTGAAAAATTATATGCCAACAAGAATTATAATTTAGAGGAAATGGACAACTTTCTAGAAACTCACAAACAGCTTATATTGTCAAAAGAAGAAATTGATGAACTCAACAATCCAATTACGGGTAAAGAGATTTTTGACTCGGTCATCAAAAACCTCACATCTAAGAAGAGCCAAGGAACGGATGGCCTCACAGCTGAATTCTACCAAACATTCTGGAAAGAGCTAACACTAATCCTGCTTAAGCTTTTACAAAAAATAGAAGTAGGAGGAATATTGCCTAACTGATTCCATGATGTCGATATTACCCTAATACCAAAGCCAAACAAAGATACCACAAGAAAGGAAAGTTAAAGACCAACTTCTCTAATGAACCTAGATGCTGAAATCCTCAAGAAAATAGTTGCTAATCACATTCAACAACATATCAAAGAATTATACACCATGACCAAGTGGGTTTCATCCGAGTATGCAAGAATGGTTCAATATATGAAAATCAATCAATATAATACACCACATAAACAGATTGAAAGAAAAAAAATCACTGGATCATCTCTATAGATCCAGAAAAAGCATTTGACAAAATACAGCATCATTTCCTGAAAAAACACTGCTAAAGATAGGAATAGAAGGAAACTTTCTGAATATGATAAAGAGTATATATGAAAAACCCAAAGATAACATCATTTTCAATGGTGAAATCCTAAAGCCTTCCCTTTGAGATTGGGAACAAGACAAGGATGCCCACTATCACTGCTCCTATTTAACCTTGTCTTAGAAGTACTTACTTGAGAACTGAGGAAAGAAAAATATATAAAAAGCATCCATAGTTCTTCCCCCAATCCTGAGGGGACTGGGATGGTGATGTCCACTCCACCTCCAAGTGAGAGAGGGCTTATATCCCATGGATATGGTGGGTGGAATGATCCTGCCTGCAGATGCAGGCCCTCTCCATTCCCTAGGATGGCCATTGCCCATCATTGTCTCCTCGCCAGGTGACTTGAATGAGTCCATTGAGCTGTAGGGTAGGAGTTGCAGCCCCACCGAGATTCCATGCACACCTGGCATATAGGTAGGCCAGAGGCTCCAGTCTCTGGAAGTATACCTAAGAACTTCAACATCACATATAGGTTTGAATAGAAGGGACTGATGAACCATGTGCAGAGAGGACTTATTTGAGTCCAATTCTGTCACTCTCAGGTGCACAGATTCCTAAATAGAGCCCACTGATAAGGCATCAGTCTCTGGGTCTAACCCCACTTATATAGGACCTGGGTGTCTCCAGAGCTCTCAGGAGCCCCTCTATGTGGGGTGATAGCCACTTAGAAATATTAGATTAAATAAAATATGGTATTAAAATTTTAAAAAAGCATCCAAATTGGAAAAGAAGTAAAAATTTCATTATTTGCAGATGACATGACTGTATACAAAAAAATCCCTGAGAAATTTACAACAAAGCTTTCAGAACTAATAAAGGAGTTCAGTAATATTGCAAGGTATAAGATCAATGCTGAAAAATCAGTAACATTTCTGTACAGCAATAATGAACAATCTGAGGAGGAAATCAAGAAAACAATACCATTTACAATAGTAACTAAAAGAATCAAATCCCTAGGAATAAATTTAACTGAAGATATGAAGGATTTATATAAAGAAAACAACAGAACACTGTGAAAGGAAATCAAAGAAGACTTAAAAAATGGAAGAATATTCCCTGTTCATGGATAGGAAGACTAAACATCATCAAGATGTCTATCCTACCCAAACTAATCTAGAGATTTAATTCAATCCCAATAAAAACACTGTATTTTTTAACGAACTGGAAAAACTACCTACAAAATATATTTGGAAAGGTAAGAGGCCCTGAATTGCCAAAGACATATTAAAAAAGATAAATGAAGTTGGAGGTATCACACTACCTGACTTTAAAGCATATAACAAAGCTACAGTGCTCAAAACCACAGGGTACTGACACAAGGATAGACATACTGACTAATGGAACCAAATTGAGAGTTCTGATATAGATCCTCACTTATACAATCACCTGATATTCCACAAGGCCACCAAGCCCAGTCAGTTGGAAGAGACTGGCCTCTTCAACATGTGGTGCTTGGAGAACTGTTTATCCATATCCAAAAGAATGAGAGAGGAACACCATCTCACACCTTATATAAAAATCAACTCAAGATGGATCAAAGATCTAAGTATTAGAGCCAAAACAATAAAGACCTTGGAATATAATGTAGGGAAACATCTACAGGACCTTGTAATAGGAAATGGTTTCATGAAATTCCCACCCAAAGCACAAGCAGCAAAAGAAAAATGAGATAAATGGGATCTTCTGCACCTCAAAGGACATTATCAAGAAATAAAAAGGCAGCCTACCCAATGGGAGAAAATGTTTGGAAAACATACATCTGATAGGAGCCTAATATCCTGCATATATAAAGAAATCCTACACCTCGAAAATAAAAAGATAAACAACCCATTTAAAAAATGGGCAAGTGACCTGAAAAGCACTTCTCTAAGGAAGTAATACAAATAGCTAAAAAGCACATGAAAAAATGCTCAACATTGCTAGCTATTAGGGAAATGCAAATCAAAACTACAATGAGATACCATCTTACACCCATTAGAATTGTGGCTATTAAAAAAACAGCAGACTGTAAGTATTGGAGAGGATGTGGAGAGATGGTCCCTCATCCACTGCTGATGAGATTGTGCAATGATCCAGCAACTGTGGAGGACAGTTTGGCATTTCATCAGAAAACTAACAATAGATCTTCCATATGATCCAGCAATTCCACTGCTGTGTATATACCCAGAAGAATTGAAAGCAAAGACACAAACAGATACATGCACACCAATGTTCACTGCAGCATTGTTCACTATTGTCAAAAGTCGGAATCAACCCCGGTGTCTTTCAACAGATGAATGGATAAACAAAATGTGGTACATACATACAATGGAATATTCCTCAGCTCTAAGAAGGAATAAAGTGCTAAAACATGGAATAACATGGAGGAATCTTGAAGACTTTTATTGAGTGAAGGAAACAAATCATTGAAGGATAAACAGTACATTACCTCACTGATTTGAATTGAGGAAAGTGAGCAGTCCCTGAGAACCATTGTTTGAAAGATAGGTTAACGAGAGAGAGAATGAGAAGAGAAGGTTGAGAGCCATCACCCATATGGGCATAATCTATGATAAAGTGATACAGTATAGTTGCATATAGAAGGATAGGACAGGTGGGTAGTGATATTACTGGGTTTGGTGGTACAGGGTTGACAGGTGGGTAGATTAGGAAGGACTGGTTAGAATACCCAGGATAATTGAGGGAGGTATGGCAGAAGAACCAGGTGAACATGGGATTTGTGGGTATGAGGTTGAAAGTGAAGGAGTGGGATGTTCTTATGGCAATATGACAAAGTAGTGTCACTGGTTTAAGGTGTTGGATGGGGGGTCATTCAGGATGGGGCACATCTGGAGTAGGCTTCTGGGGAGTGCGTGTGTGTTCATCCTGTCATAATGTGTTGTGACAGGGAGTGGAAACCATATGGTGAGTGGGAAGGAGATGGACCCCCATCTTTGGGAGGGCCAATTCACCCAGAAACAGAGAGGTGGGTGTCTTTTATGAGCAAGGGTGGATCCTAATAGGGGAGGACAATCAGCATGTCAAGACCTCTTGTTGCAAGTAACTATGAATCTTGTCATCAAATGAGTCAAGATAGGGGGGTGTCATGTGCCCCAGGGGTATGGGCAGGTAGAAACAGAATAGTCAAACAGGGTGTTTTTAGTGGTCAAGGGAAATGTTTTTATTACCTTTCAGTGATGGACACAGTACATGGTAAATATCATCAAAAATTATTAAACTGTACTGTCCAAATTGTAAACTATACTGTAAACCATTGACAATGTTTTGTAGCTATGTTTCACTATTTGTATAACAGTTATAACAATGCTACCATCCACATACAAAAAGTTTTAATATGGGTTGAGGATAGGGGGAGGAGGTTGGGTATATGAGAGTCTCTAGTATTCTGTGTGTGACTTTGCTGTGACCTAAAACTTCTTTGAAAATCAAATGAAAATTTGGGAGACAATGGAGAGTGAGAGGAGGAAGTTGCCATGGTCTGTACACCTGATAATGCAGTGATAAAAGGAAAATTGTTAAAAAATTTTTCTTTAAATTTTTTTGTTTTCTCCCATTTTTTGAATATCCCAATCCTTTAATTTAATTTTTAGTGTTTTTTTTTTTAAGTTTCCATGTATTTTATTTCTTAAATTTAAACTTGTCATTATTATTTCATTTTCCTATCAATTATATTTGGCTATTATATGGGCTTCGTCTTTAAGGAAGGTTTGGATCACAGAAGGGTTATCATTGGGGGCAGGAGAGGATCATTGTTGGGGGTGTCTGGGTTGGGGGTTTCATGGGAGAATGTTCACCTAAATATACATAAAAGATATATAAAATTGTTCAAATGATCATGGGGTGGGGCATGGTCACAGTGGGTGGAGAATCATTCAATAAATGAGAGAATACTGAATTCTCAGCCTGAAGAGCTCTGCCACATACTCCAAGGGAGCAGCAACAGTCCTCCAAGTGCAGGGGCAGTGTCTGGCAAAGGAGGATGGTTCACTAATTGGTTCTTGTGTTTGATGACTAGCCTTATAAGTCTTTGCTCTCATAATTGAAACTTAGCCTACTGTTATGGGGTGCCTAAGGGTTGCCACCTGAGAGCCTCCTTGTTTCTCAAATGTGGCCTCTCTCTAAGCCAAACTCAGCATATGAAAACATTACTTTCCTCCCCACGTGGGACATGACTCC
This sequence comes from Tolypeutes matacus, assembly GCA_026826555.1. Classification (NCBI taxonomy): domain Eukaryota; kingdom Metazoa; phylum Chordata; class Mammalia; order Cingulata; family Chlamyphoridae; genus Tolypeutes; species Tolypeutes matacus. Next base: position 2,578,692 of record JAKSZT010054587.1, read on the forward strand.
CAGGGATGAGCCTCCCTGGCAATGAGGGATTAATTACAAGTGCCAATTGGCAGTATGACTGGAAACAGACCTTGAATAGAAGGGGGAAAGGGTAAAGACACATGAATTCATATGGCTAAGAGACTTCAAAGAGAGTCATGAGGTCATCCCAAAGGTAACACTTATGCACACCTCAGTAAGATCTCATAGAACACCAAAGTGGATATCACCCTAAACAGAGGGGCTCCTGAGGCTCTGGAGACACCCAGGTCCTATATAAGGGGGAATAGCTCCAGAGATTGATGCCTTATCAGTGGGCTATACTTTGGTATCTGTGCTCCTGAGAGTGACTGAGTTGGACTCAAATAAGTCCTCCTTGCACATGGTCCATCAGTCCCTTCCCTTCAAACCTATATGTGGTGCTAAAGTTTGTAGGTGTACTTCCAGAGACTGGATCCTTTGGCCTGTCCATGTGCCAGCTGTGCCTGGAATCTCAGTGGAGCTGCAACTCCTACTCGATAGCTCAATGGACTCACCCAAGTCACCTGGCGAGGAGATGATGATGGACAATGGCCATCCCAGAGAATGGAGTCTGCACCTGAAGGCAGGATAATCCCATCCATCATATCCATGGGATATCAGCCCCCTCTCACTTGCAGGAGTAGTGCAAATCACCATCCCAGACTCCTCCAGACTGGGGGAAGAGTTATGGACTAGGGTGGACTTACTGGTATTTTGTTGTAGATATATTGTGATTCAAGCAATGGAAGATATCACAACATTAATGTAAAGCCAGTGGGCACTTGACAATTTTATGGCAGGGAGAGAGAAAAGCAGTTGTCATACAGGGGCTTTTTTGGGACTTGGGAATTATTCTGAGTGACATTATAGTGACAGATAGAGTCCATTTTACATCAGCATATAACCTGCAGAACTAGGTGGGAGATAGTGTGGTCTACAATGTGAAGTATGATCCATGGTTAGTGGTAAAGCCCCAGGATGTGTATATCCATCGCAGGTGATGTGCCACACTAATGAAAGATGTTTATGTGGGAGATTATGGGAGGTGTGGGAGGTGGAGAACATGGTAATCCCTGTAATTTTTGTGTAACATTTATGTAATCTAATCATCTTTTAAAATATTTGAAAAAATTTTCAAAAAAATACAAGGTAAGGTTAAGTATATGATTCAAGTAAAAACAAAAGAAGACACTGGGAAAGCATACAGAAAATCTTGTAAACATACATAAAATGATAACAGATATGATGGTGATGAATGGCACAATCCAAGAAATCAAAAACACATTGGAAATATGTAATAGTAGATTTGAACAGGCAGAGTCAGAATTAGTGATGTGGAAGACAGTACATCTGAACTCAAACAGATAGTAGAACAGATAGATTTAAAAAATAGAAAAGATCCAGTAAGGATGTAAGGATTTGCATGACCACACAAAACACACAAACATAATGCATTATAAGCAACCCAGAGTGAGAAGAGTAGGGAAAGTGGACAGAAAGAGTGCTGGAGGAAATAATGATTGAACTTCCCAACCCTACTGAGGGAGTTGAAGGTACATGTCCTGGAAGGACAGCACAACCCAAACAGTATAAATCCCAACAGGCATACTCCAAGACATATACTCATCAAACTGTCCAATGCTCAAGACAAAGAGAAAATACTGAAAGCAGCAAGAGAAAAGAGAACCATCACATACAAGAGAAGCTCAATAAATTTAAGTGCTGATTTCTCTTTTGAAACCATGGAGGCAAGAAGGCAGTGGGATGATATAGGTAAGGAACAAATAGAAAAAAACCTCAGGCCACAAATTCTCTATCCAGCAAAGCTGGCATTCAAAAATGATGGAGAGTTCAAAATATCCACAGATAAACCAAAATTAAGAGAGTATGTCAATAAGAAACCTGCACTCAAAGAAATATTAAAGGGAAAATATGAAAGGAAAAAACAGGGGAGAGAGAGCTGGAGGAGAGTGTAAGAACAACTAAAAAGACAAAAAGAGAAATAAAAACAAAATATGACTTATGTAAACTGAAAGAAAATATGGCTAATGTAAGTAATTCCTTGAGAGTAATAACACTGAATGTTAATAGATTAAACTCACCAGTCAAGAGACACAGATTGGCAGAATGGATTGGGAAATATCACCCATCTGTATGTTGTCTACAGGAAACCCACCTTGGATTCAGGGATTCAAGGAGACTGAAAGTGAATGGCTGGAAATAAAATCTTACAAGCAAACAATAACCAAAAAAAAAAAAAAAAAAAAAAAAGGCAGGAGTAGCTATACTAATATCAGACAAAATAGACTTTAAATTCAAAACTATTGTAAGAGACAAAGACAGACACTATATATTAGTGAAAGGGGTAATCTTTAAAGAAGAAAGAATAATCATAAACATTTATGCACCTAACAGATGTGAGTCAAAATACACAAGGCAAACACTGGAAAGTTTGAGTGGAGAAATAGATGCCTCTACAATTATAGTGGGAAACTTTAAAATCACCATTAGACAGAATGTCTTGACAAATAATCAATAAAGAAGCAAAGACTTTGGTTAACACATTAGAGGATCTGGACCTAATAGACATATACAGAACACTACACCCAAATACAGTAGGATATACATTTTTCTGGAGTGCACATGGATCATACTAAAAATAGACCACATGCTTGGCCACAGAAAAATCCTAATGGGTTCAGAAAGATTGATAATATACAAAGTAATTTCTTTGACCACAATGGGATGAAATTGGAATTCAGTAGGCCAGAGAACCATATTAGGCACAAATATGGTTTTAACTATGAAAGTTAAACAATGCAGGCTTAGACAAATAGTGGGATAAGGACGAAGTCTCAAAAGAAAGCAGTAGCCACCTTGAACCAAGTGAAAAGGACAACACAATATATCAAAGCCTATGGGATGCAGCAAAAGCTGTCCTGAGAGAGAAATTCATAGCCATAAATGCATATATCAAAAACAAGAAAGAGCTAAAATTGAAGAACTAACCACAAAACTGGAGAAGCTGGAAAATTAACAGCAACTAACCCCAAAGGAAGTAGAAAGAAGGAAATAACAAAGATTAGAGCAGAACTAAATGAAAAGAAAATAAGAAAACACTAGAAAAAATAAATAAAGCCGAAAGCTGATTCTGTGAGAAAATCAATAAAATTGACAAACCTTTAGCCAGACTAACAAAGAAAAAAAAGAGAGTAGATGAAAATACACAAAATAAGAAATGAGGAGGGAGATATCATCACTGACCCCACAGAAACAAAGAGTAGCATAGCAGGGTATTTTGAAAAATTATTTACCAACAAGAATGATAATTTAGAGGAAGTGGACAAACTCCTAGAAACTCACAAGCAGCCTATATTGACAAAAGAAGAAATTGAACTCAACTATACAATTACAAGTAAAGAGATAGACTTAGTCATCAAAAACTTCCCAACTAAGAAGAGCCCAGGACCAGGCAGCTTCAAGCTGAATTCTACCAAACATTCCAGAAAGAACTAACTCCAATTCTGCTTAATCTCTTCCAAAAAATAGAAGTAGAAGAAACATTGCCTAACTCATTCTATGATGCCAAAATTACCCAAATACCAAAGCTAAAGAAAGATGCCACAAGAAAGGAAAATTACAGACTAATCTCTGTAATGAACTTAGATGCTGAAATCCTCAACAAAATACTTGCTAATCATATTCAACAGCATGTCAAATAAATTATACATCATGACCAAGTGGGTTTCATCCCAGGTATGCAAGGATGATTCAACATAAGAAAATCAATCAGTGTAATATACCACATAAACACATCAATAGAAAAAAACCACATGATCATCTCTATAAATGCAGGAAAAGCATTTGACAAAATACTGCATCTTTTCTTGATAAAAACACTGCTAAAGATAGGAATAGAAGGAAACTTTCTCAACATGATAAAGGGTATATACAAAAAACCCACAGCTAACATCCTCTTCAATGGTGAAATCCTAAAAAGTTTCCCTATAAGATAAGGAACAAGACAATGCTGCCCACTATCACTACTCCTATTTAACATCATGTTAGAAGTAGTTTCTTGAGCGCTTAGGCAAGAAAAAGATATAAAAGTCAACCAAATTGGAAAGGAAGAAATAAAATTTCACTATTTGCAGATGACATGATCTTATACATAGAAAGCCCTGGGAAATCTATAACAAAGCTTCTAGAACTTATAAATGAGTACAGTAAAGTTACAGGCTATAAGATCAATGCTGAAAAATCAATAGCAGTTTTGTACACTGATAATGACAATCTGAGGAGGTAATCAAGGAAAAAATACCACTTACAGTAGTAACTAAAAGAATCAAATAGCTAAGAATTATTTTAACTAAAGATGTAAAGGACTTATATACAGAATACTACACAACAATGTTAAAGGAAATCAAAGAATACTTAAATAAAAGGAAGAATATTCCCTGTTAATGGATAGGAAGACTAAACATCATTAAGATGTCTATCCTATCAAAACTAATCTAACATATTTAATGCAATTCCAATAAAAATCAAGACAGCATTTTTTAAAGAATTGGAAAATCTAACTACAAAATTTATTTGGAAGGATATTATGCCCTGAATAGCCAAAGACATATTCAAAAAGAAAAATGAAATTGGAGGACTCATACTACCTGACATAGTACAAAGCTACAGTGGTCAAGACTGCATGGTATTGGCACAAAGATAGACCTCCCGATCAATGGAACTGAACTGAGAGTTCTGGTATAGATCCTTATATTTACAATCATCTGATAATTGACGAGGCCACCAAGCCCACTCAGCTGGGAGAGAATGGCCTCTTCAACAAATGATGTTTGGAGAACTGGATATCCATATCCAAAAGAATGAGAGAGCAACACTATCTGAAACCTTATATAAAAATCAACTCAAGATGAATCAAAGATCTAAATATAAGAACCAAGATCATAAAAACCTTGGAAGATAATGTAGGGAAGCATCTACAGGATATTTTAATAGGAAATGGTTTCATGAACTTCACATCTAAAGCACGAGCAGTGAAAGAAAAGATAGGTAAATGGGATCTTCTCAAAATTAAAAACTTTTGCACTTCAAAGGACATTATCAAGAAAGTAAAATGGCAGCCTACTCAATAGGAGAAAATATTTGGAAACCATATATCTGATAGGAGCCTAATATCCTGCATATATAAAGAAATTCTACACCTCAAAAAGAAAAAGAAAAACAACTCATCTAAAAAATGGGCAAGTGACTTGAAAAGACACCTCTCCCAGAAGAAATAAAAATAGCTAAACAGCACAAGAAAAGATGTTCAACATTACTAGCTATTAGGGAAATGCAAATCAAAATTATAATGAGATACCATCTTACACCCATTAGAATGGTGGATATTTAAAAAAACAGTGGATCATAAGTGTTGGAGAGGATGTGGAGGAATGGGAACCCTCATCCAGTGCTAGTGGAAATGAAGAATGGTCCAGCCATTCTGGAGGACAGTTGAATGGTTCCTCAAAAAACTAAGTATAGAACTGCCACATGATCCAGGAATTACACTGCTGGGTGTATACTCAGAAGAATTGAAAGAAAAGACAAGAACAGATATATGAACACAAATGTTCATAGAGACATTATTCACTATTGCCAAAAGTTGGAATTAACCCAAGTGTCCATCAACAGATGAATGGATAAACAAAATATGGTACATACATACAATGGAACATTACTCAGCTGTAAGAAGGAATAAAGTTTTAACACACAGGATAACATAAATGAATCTTGAGGGCCTTATGTTGAGTGAAGAAAGCCAGGCATTGAAGGATGACCTCACTGATATGAATTAAGCAAATTGAGCAGACTCAGAGAGCTATTGTCTGGAAGATAAATTTACAAGAAATAGAAAGAGAGAAGAAGTTTGTGAGCCAACACCCATACGGACAAAATCTATGGTAAGGTGAAAATGTGTAGTCACATACTGAAGGGATATGACAGGAGGTTAGGGATATTGTTGGGCTGGGTGGTACAGGTTGACAGGTGGGTAGATTGGGAAGGGTGGGTTGGAAGGTCCATGGTAATGGTGGGTGGGTTCAGAGGGAGACCAGGTGAACACTGGGGATTTGTGGGTATATGACTGAAAGTACAAAGTTGGGAATGCTCTTATGGCATTATGACAGGGGTTACTGGTTTAGGGTGTTGGATGGGGGGGGGCATTTGGGCAGGGTGCACCTGAAGCAGGCTTCTAGGGAGTGTGTGAGTTATCATTCTGTCATAATGTGTTGTATCAGTGGGTGGAGACCCACATAATGAGTGGGAAGGTGTTGGACTCCCATCCTCAGGAGGACTGATTTGTTCACAAATAGAGAGGCGGGAGTTTCTCAAGAGCATGGGTGGTTCCTAAAAGAGGAGGACAAACCAGTGTGTAAAAACCTCAGTCTTGTTGCATGTACTATGAATCTTGTCATCCAAGGTGTGAAGCCAGGAGGTCACCATGGGCCTGATGGGGAGGGGGAGGGAGGAACAGAATAGACCACACAGGGGTTATTTAGTGGGAAGTGGAAGTGTTCTCCATGATCTTACAATGATGGACACAGGACATGATAAATATCATCAAAATTTATAAAAGTGTACAGTATAAAATTTAAACCATAATTTAATCCATTGATTATGTTTAGTAGCTATGTTTCACTATTTGTATATCAGCTATAACAAAGGTACCATTCACATATAAAAAGTTATTAATATGGGTTAAAGGAAGGGGGAGGATGTTGGGTATATGAGAATCTCATGCGTTCTGTGTGTGACTTTGCCATGACTTAAAACTTCTTTGAAAATAAAATGAAAAATAGCAAGACACTGGGGAATGAGTGGGGGAAGGTGCAATGGTACAGACAGGACACCAGATAATGTGGTGATGAAAGGCAAAATATAAAAAAAAAGAATTAATTTTTTAAATATCCCAATCTTTTCTTTTTAGTTTTTTAAAATTTTAGTTTTTTTTCTCTTATATTGAAACTTAACATTATTGTTTCATTTTCCTATTATATTAGTCAGCCAAAGGTGTGCTAATGTGAAATACAAAAATGGGTTGGTCTTTATAAAGGGTATTTATTTGGGGTAGAAGTCCACAGTTACCAGAACGTAAAGCTTAAGTTTCGTCCCTTACCAAAGTCCGTTGCCATGTGTTGGAGCAAGACAGCTGCCAACGTTTGCCAGGGTTCAGATTTCTTGGGTTCCTCTCTTCCCAGGGCTGTGTTTCTCTCTGGGCTCAGTGCCTCTGTTTCCTCCACAAGGTCAGCTGTAGACTATTAGGCTTTCTAGGCTTTGCTTCTCTCCACAAGGCCAGCTGTAAAGTCTCAGCGAACAGCTTGTCTCTATCCTGGGGCCTTCTCTCCAACATCAAAACTCGAACATCAAAACTGCTACTCAAAACCTGCTTCCTCTGTCCTTTGTCTTGGCTTTTATATTTGATTCCCCCAACCACCAAGGGGTGGGGCTCAATGCCCTACTGATGTGGCCCAGTCAACTCGCTAACCATAACTTAATCATGTCCAAATTAACATATCAGTTTACAAGCATGATCCGATTATATTTTTTGGAATTCATAATTACATTAAATTGCCCAATGGCTACACCTATTAATTGTATTTGGGTATGGTAATTGATTCAATTTTGAGGAAGCTTTGGATCACAGTTTATTACTGGGGTGGGGGAGAATCATTGGTGTGGAATGTCAGTGATGGGTGATGCATGGGAGGGAATTCACCTTTGCATACATATAAGGTATGTAAAAATGTTCAAATGTTCATGGGGCATTGTCACAGTGGGTGGAGTCTCACACAATAACCAAGAGAATACTGAATTCCCATCCTGGAGAGCTCTGCCCCATTCTCTAAGGGAGCAACAACAGTTCCCCAAGTGACTTGCAAAGGAGGATGATCCATTCATGGGCAGTTGATATTGATGACTTGACTTATGAGCCTTTGCTCTTGATGTTGAAACTTAACCTATTGAGGTAGGGTGCCTAAGGGTTGCCTCCTGAGAACTTCCTTGTTGCTCAAATATGGCCTCTTTCTAAGCCAAACGCAGCATATGAATGCATTACCTTCCCCCAGCATGGGACATGACTCCTGGGGATGAGCCTCCCTGGCACAGAGCAATTGCTATCAAGCACCAACTAGCAATGCAACTGGAAAAAGACCTCAAATAAAAGGGAGAAAAGGTAAAGACAAATGAGTTTACATGGCTAAGAAACTTTAAAGTGAGTTGGAAGGTCATCCCAGAGGTAACACTTACGCATATCTCAGTAGGATCTCATAGACTTCCAAAGTGGATACTACCCCAAATAGTGGGGGTCCTGGCGGCTCTGGAGACACCCAGGTCCTTTAGTCGTGGCACATAGTGCTGGAGTTCAGTGCCTTGCCAGTGGGCCATATTTTGGAATTTGTGCTCCTGAGTGTGACAGAGTTGACTCAATTATGTCTTCCTTGAACTTGGCTCAGCTGTCCCTTCTATTTATACTTATACTTGGTGCTGGAGTTTGTAGGTATGCTTCCAGAGACTTGAATTTTTAGGCTGTCCATGTGCAAGCTGGGCCTAGTACCTTGGCAGAGTTGCAATACCTACTCTAAAGCTCACTGGACTCACCCAGGACAATTGCCAGGGAGATGACAATGGACAACAGCTATCCCAGGGAATGGGGAGAGTCTGCTGGTGCAGGCAGGATAGCCCCATCCATCTTCCCCATGGGATATAAGCCCCCTCTCAATTGCAGGTGGAGTGGACATCATCATCCCAGAATCCTTGGGATTGGGGGCAGAGCTATGTACTAGAGTGGTCTTACTGGTATTCTACTGTAAAGATATTGTGATTCTAGAAATGGAAGAAATTACAACATTGATGTTGAGCCAGTGGCCACTGAAGGCTCTGAGGGTATGGAGAGGGAAAAATGATTATAATTCATTGGCATGTTGGGGACTTGGGAATTGTCTTGAATGATGGTGCAATGACAGATATAGGCCATTTTATATCATCTCATAATATGTAGAACTGTGGGAAAGAGTGTAGACTACTATGTGAACTACGGTCCATGCTCAGTGGAAAAACCCCAGGGTGTGTTTATCAATTGTAATGAATGCACCACACTAATGAAGGATGTTTATGTGGGAGGGAGTGGGAGGTGTGGGGCATGGGACATATAGGAAACTCTATATCTTTTGTGTAACATTTATGTAATCTAAGTATCTTTATAAAAATTAATTAATTAAAAAAAAGAATTTGTGCTGTGGCAATCTAGGAAGTTCCATTCCTCCAACACCTAGAAATATGAATCCCTTTTCAGCAGAAGTTTTCTAGAATAATCAACTCCTGTAACTCACTTAGGATTGAGGAATTGGCAAAAAGAGTATAGATTTGTAACTGAGAAAATGACAGATGCATTTTGACTCACTCAGTGAATTGTATTTTAAGCAATTGTTAAACTTCTGATATTTTACACTGTAGCCAAAAGAAAATTCCAATAACTGTAATAGTTTACCTAATTATAGAATATTTGCATGTTAGCTTTCTGAAGTAGCCCAAAGCAATTATCTGTAACTGTTGCAAATCACTGTACTGTAACACAGATGTCTTGTTTCTTTAATGTTGATGCTATGTTTTGAAACTACATAACCTATCATTCAAAATCTATAAATCTAGGTTGTATACCCATAAGCTGTCAAGAAAGTCATACTATGTTTTTAAGAGTCAAAAGGCTCTCTTGAGCAATGGGAAAGATGTGAAAATGGAATGGTAAATAACTTTACTAACCAACCTGATTTGCTTAAGCGTCCTTTTTATCCAGGGGAAATAGGAAGAAATAAAGGAGGCCATCTGAACTAAGGTGACATACTAATGATACTTTGCTGTGGCAACAAAAAACCCAGCCCCTGTGTGGAAAGCCAACAAATCAAGACTGTTGAACGAGTCTGCTAACAGTCACTAGATGTCCCAGATCATGGACAAATAGCCTGCTCCTGCAGTTTGCTGTTTAAACGAATGTTGCCCAATGGCATTCCACCCTGATTAAACCATGCTCCTCTCCTCACTCTTTCCCCCTCCTAAACAGCCGTATAAGCTTCTTCCATAGCTTATCATTTCAAGCAGTATCTCCAGTGTTTGGTGATGCTCTGCATGCATGGTACTCTTGCTCAACAAGACTTCCCTCTTGCTTTACTGAAGGTCACCAATTAGTTTTTTATCAACATAAAATACCTTTAATATTCAAAAGGAGGAATGGTTTTGTCATTATGTATCCAGTAAGACATTCCACTTAATAAAATCATTAAGAAACCTAAAAAATATTTAATTTGTTAGGACTTAATAAAAGAAGGTACTGGTTACTCTGGCATTGTTACAATATCCTGCATTACTCTCTGTGCATTTTTGATATTCATTATAAAATGCTTTAGCAATGCATATTGATTTTTAAACTGAGCAAATTTTTATGTTGTCTTTAATTAGTAGTAAAATCTAATGAAATAAGTAGTAAATGCATGTTTTCATGGTTTGATGTCAAATCATCCCAGCCAAAAAATAAAACAGGAGTTGTAGGATCTCCCTAAAGCAATGCACAGATCACACACCCTTCCTGGGCAAATCAGTAATAGCACAAGTGTACCCCAGGTTAGCTTGCTTGCCATAGACATAAAACTCTGCCTGACTGTCTTAATTAATTTTCTAGTGTATGATAAATTGATGTTCATATCCCCTTAACTTAATACTCACATTTCTATGCTTTTAAAGAAGAAAAAAATAATATAGAGGTATTTGTATTTTTACCAAAAATAATTTACTAAATCAAAATTTTTCTAAAATTTGTAAAAAAATTCCACAAAACTCTGTTAAGGTGTTGAAAATACTCTCACCCAGATCCTTACCATTTATAAGCATGGAAGTAGGGGAATCCTGTGGTGATATTTTGCTTATCTCCATTGCCAACTCACACCACGGACTCTTAAGTGACTTCTTCACTATTGGGAAGGGAGTCATTAGTACCCTTGAGTCCAATTAGAGTAGAGATCCAATTGAAAAACTCCCAGAACCACTTCAGAAATCCCATGTTTAAGATTATATACCTCAAGAACCACTCTTGGTACAAAGCTGTATTAGTTAAAGTTTTCTAGGGAAACAGAATCAACAGGAGATATGTGTAAATAGTATGAGATTTTATACAATTCTCTCATGTTACTGTGGGGATGCACAATTCCAGATTCCACAGGCAGGCTGCAAATCAAGGACTCTGATGAAGGACTAAGAAAGGTCCTTGATGAGTTCCCAAGAGGCATTGGCTGTCCAAAGACAACTGGGAGAATTTTGTCTGAATGCTGCAATCACTTTACCTTTTAAGACATTCAACTGATTTGATAAAATGTCACTCATTGCTGATGGCAATCTCCCTGGTTGATTCTAAATGTAACCAGCCATCTATGCAGTAAACTCACTGATAACAAAAGTCCATAAATATCCTTGTATTACAATTAGCCCAGTGCTTCCTTGACCAAACAACTGGGCACAATTACCTGCTGAGTTGACACGTTACCCTACCCATTACACTCAGTCTGCCTTCAGGGACCCTTTTTGGTTGGGCAGGTCTTCAAGCTGCCACCATTGTTCAGTCAGGACTCAGAAAGCTGCCTTAATGCACCTGTGCCACCAAACCCCTGCCACAAATCACACAAACTGCCATGCCGATCAGAGTTCGATAGAGGAGCCTATTTGGGTGAATTATTCCTGAGGTACTCCAAGAAAATTTAGATTTCTTTTTCTAATTCAGTGTTTGTTGAGTTGTTCTTGAGGCTTGATCATCTTCCAGTGTTTTGAGAAAATTTATTCTGCAGTTTTTTTCACTGTTTGCAAGTTGAGATGTTTACCAGGGTGTTTTACAGTGCATCTTGGTGACAACAGTTGCCCATAAAGTCTTTTTTTTTAAAAGAAGTTTTAGGTTTATGGAAAAATCATTCAGAAAGTTCAGAGTTCTCTTATACCACCAATCACACACACAGTTTTCCCTATTATTAACATTTTACATTAATGTGGTTCTTTAAAATAATTTATAAAACAACTTTAATATAATTATATTACTAATTGTATTCCATAGTTTATATTAGGGTTCACTCTTTTTGTTGTACAGTTTTATGTTTGTTGTGTGTGCTTTTGATATCTCTGCTCCTTAAATTTGTGATCAGCTAGTACCATGACAGAGATTGTTTTAAACAACTGGAGCCAGGAGAATAAGAGAAGAAGAAGAAGAAGAAAAAACAAAGCTCTCCTGGTCTTTTAAAATGTTTTGCTAGTTTGAGGCTCTTTAAAATATGCCTCAGTTTTTAATTCCTGTGTTTTGAGACTGTAGATGATTTGAAGGAGAAAATTTAGGGTGTTCTCATGTCTTTTCTGAACATGTATCCTGCCTGGCACATGCATGTGTCTTTGTAGTTTCTCTATTATACATCTGATGTTTTACAAAGACATTGTTCCTCAGAGTAATTCTCTCCCTAAGTTTTCCACCCAGCCTTTCAATAAGTTTATTTTTGGCCTCAATTATAACCTGCTACAAGTTGTAACAGTTTCTTAATTTGCCTTTCAATCATTTCAAGGAATTTTATCTGCACAGCTACCACTATTTGCACTGAGTTCTCAGCTGACACAAAAGCAAGCACCTTTCAGCAATTCTTTAACAATACCATAGATGGGCCAACACAAATAAACACAGATCATTTGATAAATGGTCTGCTCTTCTCCCTCCAAAATCAGGTACACTCCCAAGGAATGTAGGCTGTCATCTTCAAGACAAAGTGTTTCCTAGTAGGGGAACATGGTAATCCATGTTAAAATGTCAGGAAGCTCTCCTACAAATTCTAATTTGCCTTGATTATATTCTATCAGTTTCATTGCTGTAAACAATTGACTGTATTTTAGAATTCTGAAAAAGTTGATTCTGACAGATTTTCTTGAATTTTCTGTGCCAGGACAGGATCTTAGAATTCTTCAAATCTGCTAGTTTCACTGATATAACTCTCTGAAACTAGTTGTTTTTATTATACAGCATCCAACAATTAGTTAAAAATAAAACAAAAGATATCATCAACCCTATCAAATATGCAAAACTGAGTCTAATGAATACTGTATACAATTTATTTATGAGAACCAGAATATATCATGGTGAAAATTTAAAGAAGACCTGAACATGGAGAGATAGATTTAATTCATATATAAGAAAATTCTATATTTTAAGATGTTAATTCTTTCCCATATATCTACTCAATCCAATTAAACCTGAATTAAAATGCCAGTAGTTTTTCTTTATGTGTGTGTGTGTTTAATTTCTTTAAAAATTAGCTATTCCTAAAATTTATATAAGGAAACCAAGGATTCAAAAATCTATGAAAATTTTGAAGAATAATTAATTTGGATAATTTACACTGACAGAAATCATTATTTCTACAGAGCAACAATAATTAATACATATGGTATGGTTGGAAAGACTGATAAAAAGACCAATGGAACAGAATAGAGATTTCATATATATCCACATGTATACTTTGCCCTTATTTACAAGACAGCATGTCAATTTGAAGGACAAAAGAATGGTTCTTTCACTAAAAGTTTGATACCTATATTTTAAAAAAGTATTTTCCATACTGTTCAAGTTCTTAAACATTAATATAAGGTAGAATACAGGAAAATATTTTTGTCTATTTAGAAAGGTAATATAGGGAAGCAGGTGTGGCTCAAGTGATTGAGCTCCCACATACCACACAGGAGGTCCCAGGTTCGGTGCCCAGTGCCTCCTAAAGAAGATAAGCAAGATAGCTAGCTGATGTGACAGGCAGGCATGGTGAGCTGATGCAACAAGAGACATGAGGAAAACACAATGAGAGGCACCACAAAGCATTGAGCAGAGGTGGCTCAGGCAATTAGGTGCCTTCCTCCCACATCAGAGCTCCCAGATTCAGTTCCCAGTGCTTACTGAAAAGAAAACCAGCACACAAAAAGCAGACACAGCAAATGCAAACAATGAGGGGGTAGGGAGAAATAAATAATAAAATAAATCTTTTAAAAAATAGTAATATAATAAACAATCATATGAGAAACAAATAAACCTTCCAGAAAGGGTTTTCCTGCCTTGGAATAGGTAAGAATTTTTTAATCATGTTGGTAAAGGTATTACCTATAAGGTAAAAATGAATGAAATTATACTTCATAAAATTGTGAATTTCTGTTTATTGACTGACACTATTATTTCAGATAAAAAGGAAGCCATAGATTGGATTAGAAGTCATTAAAAACAATCTATGATGACTGATTCTTATCTAAGATATGAAAAACTTATGACAAATCCAGTTATAAATTGAACAAAAGAGTTTAAAAAAAAGCATTTTTGAAGAGACCATCCAAATGCCTGATAAGCTTTTGAAAATGTAGTCAATATGAATAATTATTTTGGAAATGAGATTGGAACCACTGTATGATATCATCACACACCTATTAGATTTGCTAAAATTTTAAGGAATCTTTGTACGAAGGTTTTCATTTATATGAAGGAGATGGACTCCTTGTACATAAAGAGTAGGAGTGTGAAATGGTGCCCTCATTTTAGAAATAAGTTGTTAATGCTTACTCTGTCAAGACATATATCTGCTTTATGATCTTGCAGTTTATCTCCTATATACACAAGAGAAAGCTGTGTTGATGTGGAAGAAAAAAGACATGCACAGTCACATTTATAGGGTATTTGTTTTTCTAATAGTAAAAATCTGTTAATAACCAACATCACTATTGTTAAGAAAATGGATAAATTGCAAGCAAATTGTTGATATGGGTAAATGCTCCTAGCAATGAAATATAAAACCAGTGATAAAACAGATTGGAATAATCTGATAGACATATGGTGAGCAAATATAGTCAGAGAAAAAAGAGAACATGCCTTTAAATTTTTTCTTTCTTCTTTCTTTCTTTCTTTCTTTCTTTCTTTCTTTCTTTCTTTCTTTC
>JAKSZT010054587.1:2593737-2609911 GCA_026826555.1 Tolypeutes matacus
TTCTTTCTTTCTTTCTTTCTTTCTTTCCTTTTATTTTTACTGAAGCTTTAGATTATATAAATTTTACATAAAAAATATGATTCCCATATGCCCCACTACCTCCCCTTCCCACACTTTACCACATTAACAGTTCAAGAGTTGTAAAAAATAACCCAACAATAAAATCAAATTATTAGCTACATCATTGGAATTTTGAGACTTATGAACAAATAAATATATATTCAGACGAAAAAAAGCAGAGAAAAATGTAATCTCATCAGCCCTATGTTATGGGAAATGTTAACAGAAGTTCTTGAAGTTAAAGGAAGATCATTCCAGATCAAATCACTGGATGTGTCAAGGAATGACATGCACTGAGCAATTTAATATGTGTATTGTGAAGGTTGTGAAAATCCCAAGTTAAGGCAGACAATAAGAATAGATGTTGATTATTGTAATATCAAAGATAGTAACTAAAACGAGATATATGGCTTATGACTAAATGACAACTAGAAGAGAAAAGTTAGTGAAGTAAAATTTGTTTTATTAATCCATTAGGAAAACTAAGGCAAAAACAAATGGGGCAAATATCAAACAAAAGCACATTGAGGTGACATGGAATTATGTACCTGAGAAAATCATGTTCTTAATCTTAATCCATGCCTGTAGGTGTGAGCCCATTTTAAACAGGAAGTTTTGATGAGGCTGCTTCTGTTAAAGTGTGGCCCAACTGCACCCGATGGGTGTTCATCCTATTAATGGAGGTCTCAGAGAAAGACAGAGAAAGAAAAGTTGTCATGAGCAGCTAGAAGCTGAAGAGAAGGGAGAAAACATCTCCATGTGCATCTCACTGTGATGGAAAAGCTAAAGAATCCAAAAGACTACTGGCTAACCAGAAGGCACTGAACCTAGGAAGCAGCAAGCCTTCTAGCCTGTGAAACCATGAGCCAAAACATTTCTGCTGTTAAGTCAGGCCATTGTAGCTGATTTGTTTTAGCAGCCAGAAAACTAAAACAAACATGAGAACAAAAAGAAACCCAACATGAAAGAGTATATTTATTAATAATAAAATCAACCTAAAAAATTCAACTCAAAGACAAATATTTTCAGAATGGTTAATAAACACACAATATATACCTATGTTTTGATAAGAAATTTTATTTTTTAAAAAGAACATATATATTGAAGATAAAATGTAAAAAAAAAAGATGGAAAAACATAAATAATGAAGACAAAAGTGAAAAGACACAACTCAGTGATGAAAATGAGGGCCACTAAAAATACACATTGACAGATTGTCCAAGTCATGGGATTGTATAGTACTTTGAATCCTGTGGTGGAATATAGACAGTGGTTAACAAAACAAATATGAGAACAGTTGCTCATGAGGTATAACAAATATAAAATACAAATACAGGGTGGTAATAATAGGGAAGGTAGGGGGGAAATGCACCAAATGTAAAATATGGACTATAGTTAGTAGTAATATTTTGATGATGCTCTTTCATAATTTGTAGCAAATGTTTCCCAACAATGCAATGTATTGGTGGTGGGATGATGTATGGGAGCCCTGTGTAATGTTATGCATCTTTGTTTGTGAGTTCACAACTTTTACTCTATACTTTTTCTTTATGTATGTTCATGTATGAACGCCTTAATTCAATAAAATATATTTTATCCTTTTAAGTAATATATTAATTAATTTTATTTCAATTTTTTAATTTTTAAAGATATTTTAGATATAAATTTTACATAAAAATATAGGGGATTCCCATATACCCTACCCTTTCCCCCTCCCACACTTCCCCCACTAACATCTTTCACTAGTGTAGTACATTTGTTACAATTGATAAACACATATTGAAGCATTGGTACTAAACATGGTCTATAGTTTATGTGATAGTTTACACTTTGAAGTGCACAATTTTATAGGTTTTGGCAAAATGTATAATGGCCTGATTCCATCATTGCAATGATAGTTTTAAAAAAATAAGATCATTTTAGAACAGTTTTAGATTTACAGAGAAATTGAGCAGATAATACAGAGTTCTTATTTATTCCCCTCCAGCCCCCAATAAACAGTTTCTCCTATTAGTAACATCTTACATGAGAATGGCACATTTGTCACCTTTATAAACCAATATTGATACATTATTATTAATTAAAGCCATAGTTTTGGTTTTATTTTTTCATTAACTAACATTTATTAAAGATTCAATATGTAACAGACTCTGTGTTAAGCATTTTACATATGTCATCTATTCATTCTTTTTTTAATAGTATATTTTAAAAAAAAGTTACTGAGATTACATAAATGTTACATGAAAAATATGGGGTATTTCCATATGCCCTGCTCCTTATCACTCACATATTTTTCCAAATTAACAACATTCTTCATTAGTATGGTACATTTGTTACAATTGATGAACACATTTTGAAGCATTGCCAATAAGCATGGATTATAGTTTACATGGTAGTTTACACTCTGTCCCACACAATTTTGTAAGTTATGAAAAGATATATAATGGCTTGTATCTGTCTTTGCAAAGTCACTCAGGACAATACCCAAGTTCCAAGAAAGCCCCAATATTATACCTATTTTTCACTCTACCACTCCTCAGAACCTCCAGTGGCCACTGTCTCCACATCAATGATAACAGTTCTTCCATTGCTAGAATCACAATAAGTCTATAGTAGAATAACAGTAAGTGTAATCTAGTACATTGTTCATTCCCCAATCCTGAGGATTCTGGTATGGTAATGCCCACTCTGTCTCCAATTGACAGGGGGCTTATATCCCATGGGGCAGATGGATGGTACTATCTTGCTTGCTGTTGTAGACTCTCTCTGTTCCTTGGGATGATCATTGTCCATCATCTTCTCCATGTTAGTTGTCCTGGGTGAGGTCAATGAAATGGAGAATAGGTGTTGCAATGTTGCTGAGATTCAGGGCCCAATTGACAAATGGAAAGCCCAAAGATTTAAATCTCTTGGACATACACCTAGCAACTCTGGTACTAACTATAGGTTCACCTAGAAGGGACAGAAGAGCCATGTGTAGTAAAACCACAACTGAATCCAACTCTGTCACCCTGGGGAGCATAAATTCCAAAATAAGTCTCACTGGCAAGGTGCTAAACTCCTGAGCTGTCTACCTACCTATAGGTTCTGGATCTTTCAAGGGCCCTCAGAAGCCCTGATATTTGAGACAATATTTACTTTGGCATTCAATGAGATCCTGCTGAGATGTGCATAAGCGTAATTTCTGGAATGACCTCCTGAGTCACTTTGAATTTTCCTAACAACATAACCTCATTTGTCTTTACCCTTTCCCCCTTTTGGCTAAGGTCTTTTCCCAGTTGCATTGTTAGTTGGTGCTTGGTAGTAATCCATCAGTGCCAAGGAGTGTCAACCCTGGGAGTCATGTTCCATGCTTGGGGGAAGGTAATACATTTATAAGCTCAGTTTGGCTTAGAGAGAGGTCATATTTGAGCAACAAGGAGGCTCCCAGGAGTTAACTCTTAGGTGCCCTATAATACTAGGTTAGTTTCAACTTCAGAAGTAAAGATTCATATGTACAGTCATCACTATAAAAGGCCCATCAATGGCCCATCCTCCTTTACTAATCACTGCCCTTTTACTCAAGGTATTCATGCTGTCCCATTAAAGAATGTGACAGAGCTCCCCAGGATGGGAATTTGATATTCTTTTGGTTATTGTGTGAATCTCCACCCACCATAGCAATGGCCCATGAACACATGAACACATTCATATGCCTTATAGGTATGCCCCAGGTGAAGCTCCTCCCATGTATCCCCCATCTCTGACACACATCATAGTGTGTTGTATCAGGGAGTGGAGACCCATATAATGAGCAGGAAAGTTTTGGACTCCCATCCTGGGGAGTCCTGCTCTGATCTCAAATAGAGGGGCAGGAATCTCTTGCAAGCATAGGCAGTGCCTAAAAGGGGAGGACAGGCCAGTATGTCAAGTCCTCAATGTTGCAAGTAACTGTCAATCTTGTTCTTCAATGAGCAAATCTTGGTGGATACTGTGCATTCTGCGGTGAGGAGTAGAGAGGAATAGAATAGATGGAACATTTGGCATTTTGGGGGTGATGAAATTGTTCTACATGATCAATAAAATATTTTAAATAAAAAAATAAAAATTAAAAAGTATAAAATTTAAAAGACATAATGTGTAGTTGAATGACCATATCTTTATAGGCCTCCAGGCAAGAAGTATAACAAAATGCTAAGACAATTTTTGCATCATGATAAATGGTTCAGTGCAATAGAAACACTTAACAATTTCAAATTTATATACATACACTAATATTTCTTAAAAATATATATTGCACAAAATGATATAACAAAAATTAGAATTTTTAATCACCTAAAATCATAGTTTATATGAATAAATAAAATTCAGTCAGTATATAAAATTGAGGAAAAATCAGACATTTATAGATGGAACAGAACAAAGCACTAAATTGTCCTAATTAGCACTTATACAGTGTCATGCCTCAGGATCCAGTATATACGTTATTTTCAAGTTTTTACCAAAATAAGTCATATACTGCATAAAAATTCAATATACGTCAGCAGCTTTGAATCAGAGAGTCAATTGTCTGACCATAGTTATTTAAACTGGAAATCAATGACAAAAAACACTAAGAGTATATCTAAGATCCAGGGAAGGCTTCCACTCCCCTGACGGGTTCTGACCCATTTATTCAATATTATTGTTTTTACAATTAAACAGCAGATATTTTAGTGCTTTCTAATATGCACTTTTTTCCAGGTACTAATCTGAATGCTTTCCACATTTCATTGTGTCACATCTCAAGAGGCTCATAAGGTTGGACATCATTAACATGTTAACAAATGAAGAAACTGAATCACAAGAGAAGTGATGTGAAGAGCTGAAAAGTGACTCACAGAGCTCACAGACCTGATCACTGGTGTTTAGCACCAGGCTAGTAAATAGTATTCAATAACTTTATGTTGACATTTTGGACAATTTCAGAAGGGCTCTTTTGTCATTTAACCAAGCAAAAATTTTGAGATTTTGGCCTGACTAGTGAAAATCAGAACATTCCTTAGAACAAAAGCTAAGGAAATATTTGTCAACTATTAGCCCAGAAACACCTCAATTCAGGGTTTGGGGTGAATCCAGATTCTGGACTTCTCCTCTCCTGTTTGGTCTTTAAGAGCAACAAACACTTCACCATAAGAATCATGATGATATTGGGAGAATTGCAGTTTTATTTCTATTTTAATTATTGCCTCATTAATCTTCACCAATTCCTTTATAAATTCAATATACTAATATTTCTTAATATATAAAAGTTGTGTACAAGCACAAATTTTATTTAAATCTGCTTCTCTCATTATTTAGAATCAATTATCATCCACAAATTACCTCTAGGTAATGTCTATTACATAGGCCAAGGACTGTGCCACATGGATTTTCCCCAATGCCATCTGGAACTAAATATAGAGGCACTTGTTATGTTGTGGCCAACAGAAAGAAACCCAAATGACACTCTTGGGAGTACAAATGAACAATGTTTTATTATGCACGGGCCCAGAGGACAGTCAAGTCTCCAAAATAATCTGAACCCCATTTTCCAATTTTCATAAGTTTATATAGGTACACTAAGCGGGCAAATTCCTCAACAAGTGGGCAAGCAGTGTTATAAAGGCAGAGAAGCAAGGTTAGCTTATCTTTCTAAAAGCAGAAGGCCATTAGGGAGGAAGAGTCATTATCTGTATAGAGTTGTAAATTTCAATTCAAAGGTGCAACCTGGAGTGCTTATCTTCCTGACTTGGATTCCATGGAGAAAAGGGGGGGAGGGGGGGAGAAAGGGATCAGGGACCAAGAGGAGTTTATTTTCCTAATGTTGTTGGTTTCTGCTGATGGGGTGGTTAGGGACCCAGCACTTCCCTTATCATTCCCCCCTTTTGATACCCTTATAATTCTTTATGGGGCATCATTTGCTAACATGGGGATTTTTCTATAGTCCCCAAGGGCTGATATTTAACACAAGGCATTACTTGGTTTTTTAAGGCATTTAAGTGAGAAATGATGTATTGTGTTAGGTACCATAGAATGCATTGCCCAAAAGTTTAGAGGAAAAAGACTGAGGCTATTAGTGGCATAAATGGCAAAATCCAGGAGAGGAGATACTGGAAGTAGTTCCCATTGGCAGAAGCCTGGTATACATGGTTTAAATGGTCTTTGGCTTGTTCTTTCAGTAGGGTTACTTTGTCTGTAACTATTCATGAGGAGTTTGCATAGAAACAGCATTCTTCCCCCAGGGCCTGACAAATCCCCCTGGAACTTGCAGTGAGCAAGTTTAATCCTTTCCTGTTTTGTAAAACCACTTCTGCCAATGAGTCTATCTGGCCTTGCAACCCATTGAGAAGCCCCACTACTGCTGCACTCCTGACTACTCCTAGTCCTAAGAGTATCAGAATTGCCTGTATTGCTCATTTGGCTCAGGAGAGCTCTCCAGGTAATTCATCTCCATACACTGAAAACAATGGTACTGGCCAAGCCATGTAGCAGATGCCCTGGCCATCCTGGGGTAGGCACTGGTAGGCATTGGTGCCACAGACCCAGATGGTGGAGTTAGCAGTGCATCAGCCAAGCTCAATGAGTGGGCAGATGGTGTCACAGTTGGCCCTTCCAGGAAGGAGGATGGTTGAAGGAGACTTGGTAGTTATGTTTTTACAGTTACCCACTTTTCCTGGGGGTTTGGTTATGTGGACTGGGAGGGGCCTGGTTCCTGCTGCAAAACTGTCATGGGTTAGGGGGGTTATGCTCCATGGGACAGGTACAGGGAAGATGGTTAGACTGAAGGAAGTGTATAGCCAGCAGGAGGCAGCTGTGTCAGGTCGAGATTCATTTAGGAGTTGGTGGAAATTTTGAACCTGGTTCAAAACAACATTGTGGGGGCTGTTCTAACTTTGGCTTTTAGTGTCTGGGCAGCTTTACTGATATTTTTCATCAGGGTTTTTTCTGGAGGTTGGTTTACCAAGATCAGTTGGACCAGTATGAAGTCTCCTTGGTCCGGCCCCGATGGGTTGTATATTCTGATTCCTAGTTTTAGTCCTGTTTGGGCCTTTAAAAAGGTATTTTCTGATCTGGTGGTTATGTTTAATTAGGTAAGTTTTATAGGGTCACAGGTTTCTATGCCGCACCCTGCCAGGCTGGGGATTTTCTGTAGGAGGTATGGAGAAGTCGGTGGGACCCCCTTCCAGGGAGTGGTGGCACCTACCAGCAAGCTCCAAGACTGGCAGAATCCTCCACCCTTTTGGGGATTTCAGCAGAGGTATTTGTTAAAACTCCCATAGCTGCAACCCCTACACCATCTCCTGGTGGTGGGTATGGGGGCTTGGGTGTATGGGACAACCAGCAAGGTGTAAGGAACATGATTTTGGATTGCCCTGCAAGCATTAAATATTACAGAGGCTGAAGCTGCACCTGCCAAGAATGGGACTGAAGTATTCAGCATGGATTGTTTGCCCCAGCTTTGACTAGTTTGCAGCTGCCATAGATTTTGGGGGTGGGTATTGGCTCCTAGGGAGGGGGCAAGGAAGTAAAGGACAAGCAAGTTAAGGCACAGAAGCATCCTATTATACACCAGTAAGCAATTGCAATTAGGGCTCTATGGACAACAGTCCAGTCTGCAGGGGCCACAGTAGTGAATCCAACTCCAAATACCAAGGTGAGCAGGCCATATAAGCACAGGATCCACCAGGAGCAGGGGTCCATTCAGCAGGTGTTTGACAAGGTCAGTGCTCACGGATCCCGGGTGACTCACACTCTCAAGGGGTGGCTGAGTATGGGTTCAGCTGTCCAGCTGTCCTGCTCTTTATCAGGGTGTGCCTTCTTGACCCTGGAATGATGGATCCAAGGGACAATGGCTTCAACTTTAAGAGCAGTAGGAGTTACAGGATCACAGTATGTGTACCTGTCCAGGAAGGCTGAAGGGGTTCTTTTTTCCAGTCTTTGACCCAGACTAGGTCCCCTGGCCAGTGGGGGTGCACCGGGTGTCCCAGGGGGATGAGATTCTGGGACAAGACAGTTTTATGTATTTTGGCTGGAGTTTTCCCCAGGTACTGGAGAATGGAATCTTGGCTAGCCTCCCCCAGAAGTTTGAGATTTCCTCTGAAGATCCAGATAATTGGGGGTGGCTGCCCAAATAGAATTTCAAATGGTGGGTCCTGGGGTGCACCTAACTCAGAGAAGGGTCAAGGGAATTAAGTCTATCCAGAGCAGACCAGTTTCCTGGCAGAATCTGGCTAGGGTGGCCTTTGAGGGTTTGATTCATGCATTCTACTTTCCCTGAACCCTGGTGCCTGTAAGCGGTATGGAGTTTCC
Organism: Tolypeutes matacus; assembly: GCA_026826555.1. NCBI lineage: Eukaryota > Metazoa > Chordata > Mammalia > Cingulata > Chlamyphoridae > Tolypeutes > Tolypeutes matacus. Next base: position 2,602,108 of record JAKSZT010054587.1, read on the forward strand.
ACTTGATTCCTAACATTTTTGCTAGCTCTTGGACTACAGCAGCCATGAAGGCCAGGCCATTGTCATTTCCAATTGTCAGTGGCAGCCCGTGCTGTGGAATGATTTCTCTAAGTAAAGTCTTAGTCACTTTTCTTGCCTTTTCAGTGCGAGTGGGGAAAGCTTTGAACCAATTTGAAAAGGTGCATATCATCACCAACAGATATTTGTACCCCTGACTTGTTTTCACTTCTGTGAGGTCTACTGTGATGTCTTCAAGGGGGGCCATTCCTGTGTGCTGGACACCTGCTGGAGTATGGGGGCACTGCAAGGGGTTGTTTTTGGAACAAACTTGGCACTGGCTGCTGATGGTGGCACAGAGAGAAGTTAGCCAGGCTATGTAGTAGTATCTCCTGAGCAAGACTTCTAGTGCAGTTTTACATAATTGGGTGAGTTTGTGGTATCACTGGATGAGGGCATGAGCAGCTCTTTTTGGTACAAAAATCCAGTCATCCAGGAGCAGTCAAGTTCCTTCAGGGGTTTGGCTTCCCCCTTCTCTTTTAGCCCACTCCTGTTCTTCCCAGGTATAGCTTAGTTGATCAGTCTCTTGTCCTAAGAGGAACAGCTGCAGTGTTAATTCTGGAATTTGTATTCCATGGTTTGCTTCAGCCACTTGCCTAACTGCTTTTTCAGCTAGGCTGTTTCCTTGATCGACCATATCAATTCCTTTTTTATGTCCCCAGCAGTGGATGATGGCAACTTTGTCTGGTTTCTAGATTGCTTCTAACAGTTGGAGGATTTATTCTTTGTTTTTGATTTCCTTTCCCCTTGCAGTTAGGGGACCTCTTTCTTTATAAATTGCCCCATGGATATGAATGGTAGTAAATGCATATTTAGAGTCAGTGTAAATGTTTACTGCTTGCCCAGTGGCTAGCTGCAGGGCTTGGACCAGTGCCCAGAGTTCTGCCCATTGCTCAGGCCATCCCTGTGGTAGAGACATTGTTTCCAACACCCATTTAATAGTAGTAACTGCATATCCAGCAAGCTTTTCCCCATTTTTAACAAGACTGCTCCCATCTGTAAATAGTGTCTGATCTGGGGAAGGGAGTGGTTTGTCTTGGAGGTTGGGGTGATTGGCATAAACTTTTTCAGTCACTTTGACACAGTCAAGTTCAGGAACCCCTTCCTCATCTGGAGAAAAGGTGGCAAGATTCAGACTGTGTACCATTTCTATTGTCACTCTGGGGATTTCACAGAGTAAACCTTGGTAATGTGTGAGTTGAGGATTTGATATCCACTGATGTCTGTGTGGATATCATTAGGGCAGTGACTGTGTGTGGCACCAAAACATGAATTGCCTGTCCAAGAGTTAATTTGTTGGCTTCTTTGACAAGGGCCATGGTTGCTGCCAAGGCTTTTAGGCAGGGCAGCCACCCTGTAGCCATGGAGTCCACCTGCTTGGAGAGGTAAGCAATAGGTCTTTGCCAGGGGCCAACTGTTTGTGTGAAATCCCCCAATGCTACTTTGTTCTTTTCATGCATGAATAGGTTAAAGTCTTGTGTTACATCTGGGAGCCCCAAGGCAGGGGCTCAGCCAAGTTGTCTTTTGATGTTTTGAAAGGCCTCCTCTTGAACTTCTCCCCAGGCAAGAGGCTCTCTTTCTGGACCTGCCAGAACTTTGTAAAGGGGCTGGCCATGGTTGCAAACCCAGGAATCCAGATGCAGCAGGACCTGCAGCCCCAAGGAACTCATGAAACTGTGTTTTTGTGGTGGGAGTATGGATGTTGAAGATGACTTTCTTTCATTTGCATCTGAGCATCCAGTGCCCTTGTATGATGTTGAACCCCAGGTGTTGGAGGCAGCCAGAAAGAGGTGAAGCTAAAATGGCCAACCGACAACAAAGAACAAGCCTGATCCTATATTTAGCCTTCTTTGAGGAAGTAACTCACCCTGTTCCCGCGCCCGGGAAACCTTCCCACCTTCCACAGATAGCAAACCCTCCCTAGCAACCAACTGTGTCCAATCCCAGCCTGCCACATATGTCTTACACGTACTTCCCCTTTTTCATGATATATATGCTACCACCTCCCTCAAGGAAGCAGAAGCAATAAAGAAGTAGCATGTAGAAAGTCTCTCCTGTGTGTGTCTATGTCTCATTCCTTCGCTGGGTAACTCAGAGTCTCAGTTGATTTGTCCTGCGGGCCGGGACACCCAGGTACTTGACCTGCTGTTTATAGATCTGGGCCTTTTTCCAAGACACTTTGTACCCAGTCTGTGTTAGAAGTTGTAGGGGAGTCTGGGTCCTTCTCCAGCAGTCCTCTTCCATTTCACTGGCAAGTAGGAGGTTATCTACATATTGTAAGAGAGCACACCTGCAGTCTTTCTGGGGGTAGGTGACCAAATCTGCTGCCAAGTCTTCCCTGAAAAGGGTATGAGAGTTTTTGAAGCCCTGTGGGAGCCAGGTCCAGGTTAGCTGAGTTTTGGGATCCTCCCATTCAAAGACAAACAGAGGCTGACTTGGGGACCAGCTGCAGGCAGAAGAAGGCATCTTTCAGTCCAAGCAAGTGAACCAGGTGGCTTCAGGTGGCAGCTCTCTTAACAAAGTGTACAGGTTGGGAACAACCTGATGTAGGGTGAAAGTGACATTATTAATGGCTTGTAAATCCTGCACTGGTCAATATCTGGTCCCATCTGGCTTTTTTACTAGCAATAATGGGGTGTTCCAAGGTGACTGGCATTTGATTAGAATCCCCTCTATCTTCAGGCAATCTATATCTTTGACTATGCCCAATTGTACTTCCTCGGGGGATCAGATACTGCCTCTGCTGGCCCAAGACCACTCCAGGCTTCAGGTAAATGATGATGGGTGCATGGTTCCATGCCTTTCCCAGTGAGTTTTTTTCTGCCCAAACCTGGGGGAAATTTCCACCAGGTTTCCATATGCTGACCTGAACTTTCTTCCACATGAAGTCTCCATTTTTCACTTTGGGGCATGGTGATGAGGAGAGTGAGGCCAGTCCTGAGGTTTAAGTTTGTTGGCCCTTCAGGTTTGAAGGTAATCCAGGCACCCAGTTTGGTTAAGAGGTCCCCACAAAGCAGGGGAACTGGACATTTAGGCAGGTACAGAAATTCATGAGTCACTTCGTGGTCACCAAGCTGGCAAGTTCTTGACTGGCAAAAAGGCTGTTGGCTTGACAGGTCCTCAGTAGCTCCTATGATATTAGCAATTTTTCCACTAAAGAGGCAATGGGGGTTGTGACCACAGAATGTTCAGTGCCAGTGTCCACCATGAAAGTCATTGACTGGCCCCCAACTTGTAGTTTGACCATGGACTCATGGGGACCATGTTCCAGTGAGCCCAATCACCCCTATTCAGGGTTGAGCCCTGCCAACCCAGTCAGATGGTCTTGGGGCTCAGGTTGGTATTTCCCTTTAGGGATGTTCCTTCTATGTGCCTGAGTCTTTTGGGGGCACTCATTTTTCCAGTGTCCACTTTATTTGCAGTAGGCACATTGGTCTCTGGCCAGAGGCACCCTTCTGGCACTTGCCCCCATTTTTGAGGTGGTCCTACTTGTCTGGTGGGGTCTTGATTTCCCAAGGCTGCTGCTTGTAGGGAGGCTTGATGTTTTATTCACTTCCTGATTTCTCATTCACTGGCTTCATCTCAATTGATAAATACTTCATTGGTGACTTCCAGTAGTTGAGAGATGTTCATGCCCACAAATCCTTCTAATTTTTGAAGGTTTCTTTTAATGTCCATTGCTGCTTATGCAACAAAGGTGGCATTCACCATCCTCTGGTTTTCTGGAGCTTCTGGGTCAAAAGGGCTGTAGATTCTGAAGTCCTTGCAAAGCCGTTCATAGAAATGTCCTGGAGATTCATTGGGCTTTTGTGTAACTAATGTCATATGTCATGTTTGAGGGTCATTTTGCCCCCTCTTGGACCCATCAGAGAAGCACTTCCTGATATTGCTGGAGTGCAGCCCATTCCTGATCAGTGTTGAAGTCCCGGTTCAGTTGGGCTTCTGGTGCCACTTCTCATGCCCAATCTTCCAGGTCTAAGACACCAGTAGGGGCTTGCTCCTCCAGCCACTTTCAGGCTTTCATCAGAATACATCATTTCTCCTCTGTATTAAACAAAGTCAGGAGGAGTTGGTGGCAATCATCCCAAGTAGGAAGATGGGTTTGGAAAATGGATTCCATGAGATCAATAGGGGCCTGGGGCTTTTCTGAGTAGGAGGGGGTGTGGTGCTTTCAGTTAAGAGGTCTGTAGTTGTGAGGGCTGGTAGTATAATACAGGCTTCCTGGGTTGGATGGTCCCATTCTTGCTGATCTGGGCCAGACCCTGTATTTCACAGAGGGGCATCTGAAATGCAAGTTGTGACAACCAGAGTCTCCTTGCTAGTGTGGTCGCAGGGCTTTCCTCAGAAGAGGTCAATGTTCCCAGAGGCACCAAAGGTGGAGGTGTGCTGGGAGATCTGCCTGCACTCCTGGATTGGAGGAGAGGCTAGGGTTGTGGGGGTGAGGGTGGGTCTTCCTCTGAAGACCCTTGATAAATGACTGGCTTCTGGATCCCCATTCCCTGTGCAACCAAGTCCCTGCTCTGTCCCTTTTTCCAATGCACAATTGAAACAAAGGGGGCAGAGTCTGGGATATCTCCAACAAAGAGTTGGTGTAGGGAAACTGATTATGGTGGCCAGGAGTTCCTGTGACCACCAGCCACACTGCACAGATCCTGGCTATACCCAGGTTCCCTTCTGAGGGCCAGTCAACATTAAAAGTGGGCCACTCTACTTCACATAAGGTTGGGAGGGTGCTGGGGTTCATCTGGATGCCATAATCTCTGGAAAAACCCTTCTTGAAATTCTTGAGCATGCAATTTAAGATAGTAGGTTTTGACTGTGTTGAACCCATACCCTGCATTGGTGGCTCAAGACAGACAAAGGAAGGGGTCACCTTTTTCAAGGCCACTCAGATGCCTGCCTGTCTATGTCTCTCGTGAGGACTTAGGCTCATCTTAGCTAAGGCACCCAGGAAAATTTCAGGGTGGCTGTTATGCCATAGCCATGGAAAACAGGTTAGGGCCCAAGCGGGCTCTGTAGCATAATGCTTTGGAGTCACAGACTGGTACAGCAGACAGAAGCCTCTGCCATCCTCACTCACTCACAGAGTCACTCAGATGTTATGCAGTCCCTCCCACAGGGATTGCCCTATTCTGTAATCTTGGTACTTGAGATTTCAGGAGGTGATCAATCTCCTCTTCCATCTGGAGATGGGCCTGACTGAGGACTTGACACCCAGGGCCTTACCTTTCTGGAGTCTTCTGGCACTGTTCAGTCTGCCTTCCCACTGAGTCAGACCAGGGTGTAGGGACATGGCCTTTGGGGACCGCCTCAGAAAGAGGTCATGTCAAGAGGACAGGCAGCACCCAGTTCGTTCACTCAGAGATTGTCATCAGCTGCACACATCAGCCCCAGGCCGGAGGCACAATGGGCCTGCTTGATTGGGTCTTTCCCAGTCAGGCAACCAAATGTTGTGGCCAACAGAAAGAAACCCAAATGGCACTCTTGGGAGTACAGATGAACAAAATTTTATTACACGTGGGCCCAGAGGAGAGTCAAGTCTCCAAAAAATCTGAGCCCCACTTTCCGATTTTCATAAGTTTATATAGGTACAGTAATCAGGCAAATTACTGATTAAGTGGTCAGGCAGTGTTACAAAGGCAAAGAAACCAGGTTACCATATCTTTCTAAAAGTAGAAGGTCATTAGGGAGGAAAAGAGTCATTATCTGTTTAGAGTTGTAAATTTCAACTCAAAGGTGCAGCCTGGAGTGCTTATCTTCCTGATGTGGATTCCATGGAGAAGGGGTGGAGGGGAGAAAGGGATCAGGGACTGAGAAGAGTTTATTTTCCTGAAGCTGTGGGTTTCTGCTGAGTGGGGGTTAGGGTCCCGGCACTTCCCTTACCAGTTATAAAAAAGAAAGATTCCTCTCAGGATGTCAGTAAGTCAAGTAAATCTGCACACTTGTGCTTGCCTCCTCCTGAAAAAGGATTGAACTCTTCCCAGAAATCCTGACTTGCATATCTGGCATAAGAAGATAATATCATGTGAGTATTTTTATTCCTTTTTTCCTTCTCCTTTATCTCACTCCATGAATCAACTGCACATCTTGTCTGCACTGTTCACTTATTTGGTGAGAAACACTGCTAATAGAAAATGTAGAAAGGGAAGTTATTTACATGTTGAGATCAATTATTTTTTTTTGCATTAAAATATTTCATTTTACAACTTTCAGGAAAATTGCTAGTTCTTCATGGAAGTGGAGTGAACATGTTGCAACAATGGATGGAGCCAATGTCACAATGCAGGCAGGGGCAGAGGGTCTCTATATGCTGCCCAGAGCTTCAGTATGCAGAATGCAAATTTCCACTTAGAGTTAAATAAACATAGAGAGTGGGGCTGTATGTATCTACAAAATGGAAATAATGATTTATGCATGGTACTGATATTCAATTAATAATTTTACAAATATTTACCTATTATTTTTTCTTTGACAACTTACACCAAAGAAATTCCACTTATTTAAAGTGAATCAGGGAGATTACCAAGATGACGTTAGTGTAGGAGGGCAAACACTGCAAGCTCCCAGAGCAAGGCGGATTGTGGACGGGGTCCTGCCCGGGGGTCTGTGCTGTGCACGCGTGGAGTGAGAAGCTTGGGACATCTATCTGCGCAAATCGGCGACGTGGACCGAACAGTGGAGATTCGTGAGTTTTGAGGCTGCGGGTGGAGGTTGGCACAGGTGGCTGAGCCCCGCGGTTAGGGAAAAAAATAAAATTAAATTAAACAGCCATTTGGAGCCACGGGCGGGGTGAAAAATTTTATTTTCTGGGGATCTAGCTGCCTGGCGCCCCTTGGACTTTGTGTGAACAGAGCAAATGAGCTAATCAGCACCCGGTGAGCCAGAGGGGGGATTTTGGTTGGGAAACGCAGCTGATTTCCCTAGCCACCCAGGGATAAGACCCGGGCCGCTGCAGAGCCAGGAGGAAGGGACACTTCTCAAAAAAGGGAGGGTTCTGTTGGAGGACAGGGAAGGGTATTTTATATTTTTAGACATCGATCTGGCTGCCTGCACCGCCCCATAGCTTTGGGGAGCAGATAAGCTGACCTGAGGCAGCATTAGGCTGAGAGCAGACACGAATCTGCACTCAAACTGATTTATTGAGCAGCCCGGTGACGCTGGAGCTCGGCGCCAAAAGGGGCGGAATCCGCCGTCTTTAGCACTTCTCATTTACTAACATCAGAGATTCGGCTAACCTGGGGAGTCCAGAAAGTGGGACGTGCTTGATTAATTTCCACGGGCCCAGCTAGGGTCCCTTCCGTAAGGGGGATGGTCTAGAGCAGGAATTATTTTGGGTCTGGCATTTGGCTAAAAAATAAAAATTAAAAAAAAAAAATGAGGTCACCTAAACAAATGAAAAATAAACTCTTTTTAATTTAGTTTAATAGGTAAAAGCTGCTTCAGGACCTGCATATAGAGCCCTGTGGGGAAATTCATTGATAAACACAAGTAGGCAGGAAGGATCCACGTGGACCCTAGGGGAATCATTGACCCCCCTTAGCTCTGTTTGGCTGCTAGCATGGGTGGATCTTTGGTTTCTCTCTGTTACTTTCCAGTCTATTGCTATTACTTCCTTTTTCCTCCCCCCTTCCTTTTTCCTTCTATTTTTTTTCAAAATAGGTGTTGCCAGCTTGTCATGTCTTTGCTGGGCTTCTTATTCAGTAATTTCCCACTCGCTGTATATATTGATTCTCTATTACAAACTATC
>JAKSZT010054587.1:2649911-2826763 GCA_026826555.1 Tolypeutes matacus
GGATTGAGAGTTCTGATATAGATCCTCGCATATACAGTCATCTGATATTTGACAAGGCCACGAAACCCACTCAGCTGGGAGAGAGTGGCCTCTTTAACAAGTGGTGCTTGGAGAACTGGATATCCATATCCAAAAGAATGAGAGAAGAATACCATCTCACACCTTATACAAAAATCAACTCAAGATGGATCAAAGATCTAAATATAAGAGCCAAAACCATAAAAACCTTGGAAGATAATGTAGGGAAGCATCTTCAGGACCTTGTAATAGGAAATGGTTTCATGAACTTCACAGCCAAAGCACGAGCAGCAAGAGAAAAAATTGATAAATGGGATCTCCTCAAAATTAAAAACTTCTGCACCTCTAAGGATGTTATTAAGAAAATAAAAAGGCAACCTACCCAATGGGAAAAAATATTCAGCAACCATATATCTGATAGGAGCCTAATATCCTGCATATATAAAGAAACCCTTCACCTCGAAAATAAAAGCACAAACAACCCATATAAAAAATGGGCAAGTGACCTGAAAAGACACTTCTCCAAGGAAGAAATACAAATGGCTAAAAAGCACATGAAAATATGCTCAGCATCACTTGCTATCAGGGAAATGCAAATCAAAACTACAATGAGATACCATCTTACACCCATCAGAATGGCAGCTATTAAAAAAACAGGAGACACTAAATGTTGAAGAGGATGTGGAGGAATAGGAACCCTCATCCACTGCTGGTGGGACTGTGGTATGGTCCAGCCACTGTGGAGGACATTTTGGCGGTTCCTCAGAAAACTAGCAATAGATCTTCCGTATGATCCAGCAATTCCACTGCTAGGTATATACCCAGAAGAACTGAAAACAAAAATACAAACAGATATATGCACACCAATGTTCATAGAGGCATTGTTCACCATTGCCAAAATTTGGAATCAGCCCCGGTGCCCATCAACAGACGAATGTAGAAGCAAAATGTGGCACATACATACAATGGAATATTACTCAGCGGTAAGAAGGAACAAAGTGCTAACACATGGAATAACGTGGATGAATCTTGAAGACCTTATGTTGAGTGAAGCAAGCCAGGCACTGAAGGATGAACAGTATATGACCTCACTGATCTGAACTGAGGAAAGTGAGCAGTCTCTGAGAACCACTGTCTGAAAGATAGGTTAACAAATGAGAGTAAGAGAAGAGCAGGCTTTGAGCCATCTCCCATATGGACATAAACTATGGTAAAGGGATAGAGTGTGGTTGCATGTTGGGGGATGGGGCAGATGAGTGGTGGTGTTCCTGGGTTTGGTGGTACAGCCCTGGAGGGTGGGTGGATTAGGAAGTGCTGGTTCAAATCCCCAGGGCATGTAACTGTGAATCTTGACATTCCATGGGTTAGGAGAGGGGGTTATCATGGGCCCTGGGGGGCTGGGGAGAAGGGAACAGTCAAGATCTAATGGGTTGTTTAGTGGTCATGGGGAAGGTTTTTCATTACCTTTCAGTAATGGACACAGGACATGTTAAATATCATCAAAATTATTAAACTGTATCATCTAAATTGTAAACTATACTGTAAATCACTGACAATGTTTAGTTGCTATATTTTGCTATCTGCATAACAGTTATAACAATGCTAGCAACGAAAAAAAAAAGGAGGGGGAGTTAATATGGGGTGGGGAAGGGGCGGTGGTTTGGTATCTGGGAGTCTTTGGCACTCCGTGTGTGCCTTTGCTGTGACCTAAAACTTCTTTGAAAATTAAATGAAAAATTGGGAGACAATGGGGATTGAGAGGAGGAAGGTGTCACGGCACACCAGATATCCGATAACACAGTGATAAAGGGAAGGAAAAAAGGGAAAAAAGAAGAGAGAAAGGAAATAAAAATGAATATATATATATATATATATTTTATAGGCATTTCCTTTGCTTTTTTGACCATTTTTTGAATGTCCCAATCCACTAATTATATTTTATTTTGTTTTGTTCTTTGTTTGATTATTTGTTTTTTTTTCTTCTCTCTCTCTTTTTTTTTTCTTCCCCCTGAGTTTCCTCATGTTTTTCTCTTACATGTAAGCTTATCACACTTGTTTCTTTTTCCTAGTAAGTGTATTTGATTATTTTATGGACTAAATGTTCATGGAGGATTTGGATCACAGAAGGGTTACAATGGGTACTGCGGGGGATTTTTGGGGGAAGGGTGTCTGGGGAGTGTTTCGTGGGGATTGTTTCAACTGAATATACATGAAAGATATACAAAATCATTCAAAGGATCGGGGGATGGCGCATGGTCACAATGGGTGGATAATCACACAACAAATGAGGGAATCTGAATTCCTAGCCTGGAGAGCTCTGCCACAATCTCCAAGGGAGCAGCAATAGTCCTCTGAGTGTAGGGACAGTGCCTGTCAAAATAGGATGACCCACTGATGTTTTTTTTTATTTATTTATTTTATTTTATTTTTTTTATTGATGAGTACCCTTGTGAGTCTTTGCTCTTGTAAATGAGACTTAGCCTGCACTTGTGGGGTGCCTAAGGGTTGCCACCTGAGAGCCTCCTTGTTGCTCAAATGTGGCCTCTCTCTAAGAGAAACTCAACATATGATTGCATTACCTTCCCCCCAACATGGGACATGACTCCCGGGGATGAGCCTCCCTGGCAACGAGGGATTAATACCAAGTGCCAACTGGCAGCTTTGTGCAGTGGCAGTATCGTAGCCAATGAGGTTTATCTGAGGTACGATTATTGCTAATTGAAAACTTTTCCCAAGTGCCAACTGGCAACTCAACTGGAAAAAGACCTTGAATAAAAGGGGGAAATGGTAAAGATAAATGAATTCATGTGGCTAAGAGACTTCAAAGAGAGTCGGGAGGTCATCCCAGAGGTAACTCTTATGCACACCTCAGTAGGAGCTCATAGAACACCTAAGTGCCTATCACCCCACTCATTGGGGTTCCTGAGAGCTCCGGAGACATCCTGGTCCTATATAAGGGGGGATAGCCCCAGAGACTGATGCCTTATCAGTGGGTTCTATTTTGGAATCTGTGCTCCTGAGAGTGACAGAATTAGACTCAAATAAGTCCTCCCTGCACATGGTTCACCAGTCCCTTCTATTCAAACCTACATGTGATGCTGGAGTTTCTTAGGTATACTTCCAGATACTGGAGTCTCCCGCCTACCTATGTGCCAGGTGTGCATGAAATCTAGGTGGAGCTGCAACTCCTACCGTACAGCTCAATGAACTCATCCAAGTCACCTGGTGAGGAGACACTGATGGGAAATGGCCATCCCAGGGAATGGAGAGGGCCTGCATCTGTAGTCAGGATCATCCCACCCACCATATCCATGGGATATAAGCCCTCTCTCACTTGGAGTTGGAGTGGACATCACCATCCCAGTCGCCTCTGGATTGGGGGAAGAACTATGGACTAGAGTGGACTTGATGGTATTCTCTTGCTCACATATGGTGATTCTTGCAATGCAAGAAATTATAACAATGAGGTGGAGCTAGTGGCCACTTGACAGTTTTTGGGTAGGGAGGGAATGAGCAGTTGAAATACAGGGGCTTCTTTGGGAGTTGGAGGTTGTCCTGAGTACATCCATTGTGGCAATGGATGTAGGCCATTTTAAATCAGCACACACCACTCAGAACCGAGTGGGAGAGAGTGTGGTCTACAGTGTGAACTGTGGTCTATGGTTGGTGGCAAGGCTCCAGGATGTGTAAGTTCATTGAGGTTGGTGGGCCACACTGTGGATGATGTTTGAGTGGGATGTGGTGGGAGCTGTGGGAGGTGGGGAACATGGGAATCCCAGTGCGTTCCATGTAATATTTTAGGTAATCTAAGCACCTCTTAAAATATATGTATATATATATATATATATATAAATAACATTTTTGTAAGCAAATACACATATATGCATATATATTTATATATCATTTTGCAAATGTTTGTATGTATTGTGAGAATTTTGATTTTTACCCATAATAATAAAAAATAAATAAATAAATAAATAATAATTAAAAAAAAAAAGATCCCGTATATTACAGTAAAGTTAGCACATGCAGGATAGCAGTTGCAAGTGAGCAAATCTTTGTTAGATTGATGGAAGTCCATCAACATAAATCAAAATTTCTCATCTTCATTACAGGCCAAACATGTACATTAAATGAGGTAATGATTAAAAATAACATCTCTCTAAAAAAATAAAATAAAATAAAATAGAGCATCCTTTCTTTATAAAAACACTTTTAAAGATAGGAATAGAATGAAACTTCCTCAACATGAGAAAATGTATATGTGAAAAACCCACAGCTATCATCATAATTTATGGTGAAATACTAAAGGCCTTCCCTCTAAGTTCTGTAATAAGACAAGTATGCCCACTGGCACCACTGTTATTTAACATTGTGTTAGAAGTACTTGCTCAAGCAATTAGGCAAGGAGAATAAATACAAAGCATCCAAATTGGAAAGGAAAAAGTGAAAATTTCACTATATGCAGGTGACATATTACTATACATAGAAAGCCCTGAAAAAAATCTATGACAAAGCTTTTAAAGCTGATAAACATGTTCAGTAAAGTGGCAGGATATAAGCCCAGCATGAAAAAAACATTAGTATTTCTGTACACCAATAATCAGCAATCTGAGGAGGAAATCATGAAAAATAACTCCATTTACAAAAGCAACTAAACGAATCAAATAACTAGGAATAAATTTAACTAAAAATGTAAAGGACTTTTACACAGAAAATTGCATAATATTGTTAAAGTAAATCAAAGAAGACCTAAATGAATGGAAGATAATTCCATGTTCATGGGTTGGAAGACTAAACAACATTAAGATGACTATACTACCCAAATTGATATACAGACAATGCAATCCCCCAAAAATTAAAATGGCATTTTTTACTGAATTTGAAAAGCTAATTATGAAATTTATTAGGAAGAGCAAGGGGCCCTTACTAGCCAAAATCATATTGAAAAAGAAAAACAAAATTGGAGGAATAACACTATCTGACTTTAAAACATACTACAAACTACAGTGGTCAGAACTGCATGATATTGGCACAAGGACAGATGTACAGACCAATGGAACCAAACTGAGAGTTCTGATATAGATCCTTTCATATACAACCAGCTGATATTTGACAAGGCCACCAAGTCCACTCAGATGGGACAGAATGGCCTCTTTAACAAATGGTGTTTGGAGAACTGGATATCAAAATACAAAAGAATGAGTGTGGATCAATGTCTTACACCATATACAAAAATTAATTCAATGTGGATCGAAGACCTAAATATTAGAGCCAAGAAAATAAAGCTCCTAGAAGATAATGTAGGGAAGCATCTAAGAGCTCATGTAGTATGAAATGGTTTCTTAAACTACACCAAAATCATGAGCAATGAAAAAAATAGATAAATGAGACCTCCTCAAAATTTAAAACTTTTATGTTTCAAAGTATTTTTTCAAGAAAGTGAAAAAGAACTTATTCAACAGGAGAAAATATTTGGTAACCATTTATCTGACAAGAGCTTAATCTCCAGCATATATAAAGAAATCCTACATCTACATATGAAGAAAAAGACAAACAACCCATTTAAAATTGGGCAAAAGATTTGAATAGACACTTTTCCAAAGAGGAAATACAGATGGCTTAAAAACACATGAAAAGATGCTCAACATCACTAGCCATTGGGGAAATGCAAATCAAAACTACAATAAGATATCATCTTACACCTATTAGACTGGTAGCTATTGAAAAATAAGATGGAGAACTACAAGTGTTGGAGATGATGTAGAGGAAAGGTAACACTCATGTCCTGCTGGTGGAAATGTAGAATGTTGCAGCCATTGTAGAGGACAGTTTGGTGGTTCCTCAGGAAGCTAACTTTAGAACTGTCATGTGATCCAGCAATCCCACTGCTGGGTATATATCAGAAGAATTGAAAGCAGGGGTGTGAACAGATATATGCACACCAATGTTCATACAGCCAAAAGTTGGAAACAACCCAAATGGCCATCAACAGATGAATGGATAAATAAATTGTGGTTTATATATACAATAGAATATTACTTATTTTTAAGAAGGAATGCAGTATTAACACACAGGATAACATGGATGAATCTTAAACATGTTATGTTGACTGAAGTAAGCCAGTCATTAAAGGTCAAATATTACATGACCTCACTGATATGACTTAAGCAAAGTGGGCAGACTCGCAGAGCTGGAATCTGGAAGATAAGTTATCAGGAGACAGAAAGGGGGTGGAGTATGGTGAGCTGATGCTGAATATGGGCAAAACCTATGATAAGGTGGAAGGGGCTGGTTGGGCAGTAGGATGGGGCTGTTAGTGATGCAGTGAGGTGAATGAGGTCATTGGAGATGGAATGTGAGGGAAGTTGGGTGAGGGGTTTGGGTTTGACTATCCATGGAGCTGGAGGAGGGCTGGAGGAAGGAACAAGTGATCTCTGAGGATTTTTACATCTGTGGTTAAAACTACAATGGTGGGAATGCTATTTTGTCACATAGGGCAGGGAGTTTACTGAAGCAGAGCATCGGGGTGGGGGAGATATGTGGGATAGGGCATACCTGGATCATGCTTGTATGGAATATGGAAGTGTTGATCTTGTCATAATGTTTTGTCACTGTTTGTGGAGACCTACACACAAAAAAAAATATTAAACTCCCCTCCAGGTGAGTCCTGGTATGTTCTCAATTAAAGGGACAAGAATCTCTTAAGATCATAGGCAGTGCATAATAAAAGAAAACAGAACGATATATCAAGCCCTCAATATTATCACATGTAATATGAACCTTATTATTTAAAAACCAAAACTTAGTGCTTACCATAAGTTCTTCCAGGAGAGGGAGGGAAGAATAGAACAGTTGGAACATAGGGCATTTTTAGGGCATTGGAATTGTTCTACATGAAATTGCAATGATGGATACTTGCCATTATACATTTTTTGAAAGCTTATAAAAATGTATGGTGCAAAATATAAACCATAATTTAAATTATTGACCATGGTTAGTAGCAATGCTTCAACATTTGTTCATCAATTTTAAAAACTGCACCATAAAAATGTAAGCTGTTATTAATAGGGAAGAGTGTGAGAAGGAGTGGGTGTTGGCTATATAGGAATAACCTGTATTTTCTATGTGAATTTTCTGTCACCTAAAGCTTCTTAGAAAATAAAGTCTAAAAAATAAGACAATAGGGGATCATACAAAAGAAATTGTCACTGTACATAAAAGATAACAGATCCAGCAGTGATGAAAGACACAATGAATTTATTTTTATTTTTTATATTTTATTTTAAAAATTATTATTAGTATTTCTTTCTATTATTTTATTGTCTTTTATTTGACCTTGTTTTCTGGGAGGTTTTGGATTGCAGAATGGTTGCAACTGTCACAGGGGAGGGTCACTGGTGTGGGCTGTCAGTGATGGGGAATATGTGGGGAGGGCTGTACCTGGGACATGCCTCTATAGCATATGGATATGTTCAAATGGCTGTAGGGTGTTGTCTCAGTGCGTGGAGACCCACACAATAACCAAAATAATAATGAATTCCCACCCTTGTAAGTCCTGCTATATTCTCTAATAAAGCAACATTAATCTCCTGAGTACATGGGCAGTGATAGTGAAGGGGTAGAGACCAATATGCCAGGCCCTTGATATTGATGGTTGTACTTATGAATCTTGTTCTTGTGAAATTGAAACTTAGCCTAGTATTATATATTACCTAAGTGTTACCTCCTGAAAGCCTCCTTGTTGCTCAAATGTGGCCTTTCTCTAAGCCAAACCCAGCATATAAACTCACTAACTTTCCCCAGGCATAGGACATGACTGACTCCCAAGGATGCACCCCTCTGGCACTGGGGGATTATTCCCAAATGCCAATTAGCAATTCATTTGGAAAAAGACTTTGACCACAAAGGGGAAATATTAAATACAAATGCATTTTTGTGACTAAGAAATTTGAAAGTGAGTTGGGAGGTCATTCCAAAGATTATGCTTATGCGTGTCTCAGAAAGATCTCTTTGACTGGCACTGTAAACAGTGCCTCAAACAGCAGGGCTACTGAGGGCTCTGGAGACATCTAGAAACTACAGGCAGGGCTGACAATCTCAGGAATTGGGTACCTTATCAGTGGGCCTTATCTTGGAATATATGCTCCCCAATGTAACAGAATTAGATTTGCCTATTTTCCCTACAAATAGCTCTGCTCGCCTTTTTATTTGAACCTATAATTAGCACTATACTCATTAAACACATGTCTCAGAGACTTTAATCTTTGGTCTGTTCATATTCTGCTTGAGACCTGAATCAAAGCAGAGTTGTAACACCTACTCTCCAGCTCATTGGATTTGGTCAGGACAACTAACAAAAGGATGATGATGGACAATGTCCATCCCAAAAGAGAGTATCTACAACTGCAGGTAAGGCAGTAATATCCATCTGCCCCATGAAGATCTAAGCCCACTCTCAATAAGAAACAGTGGGCATCAACATCCCAAAATCTTCAAGACTGAGTAGTGAACAGCCAAAAGGCAGAATGCAACTATGGTCTGATTTGGACTTATTAATATTCTAGCAATGGACACACTTATAACATTGATATAAGGGCATTGATCAACAGACTTTCTAAGGAGAGGGAAAGGGAAGAATAGGTGTAACATGGGGCATTTTGGGAACATTGGAATGACATTAAAATGACAGATAAAAGCCATTAAACATTTTCTGAAAACCCAAAAAATTGTGCAGAGCAAAATGTAAACTATAGAGGAACAAGGTTAGTAACAATTCTTCAATATGGGTTCATCAATTATAACAAATTTGCCAAAGATGTTGTTGCTGGGTAAATGTGGGGGAGATATGTGGGAATCCCCCTACATTTTCTTTCTTTTATTGTGTGTGTGTGGTTTTGTGTTTTTTGTAGTATATATATATATATATATATATATATATATATATATTTTAATTAATTTATTTTTTATTGAGGGTAAAAATCAAATTTTTCACAATACATACCAATATTTGTAAAATGATATATAAATATATATGCATATATGTGCATTTGCTTACAAAAATGTTATATATATATATATATATATTTAAAGATTTTATTTATTTATTCATTTATCCCCCCCTTGCTGCTTGTGCTCGCTGGGTCAGCTAACCACGCCGTGCGGGCAGGCTTGCCTTCACCAGGAGGCCCCGGGTTTGGCCCCGGGAACCGAACCTGGGGCCTCCCATATGGTAAACGTAGCCCTACTGATTGAGCCACAGCCGCTTCCCTATATATATTTTTTAAGAGGTGCTTAACTTACCTAAATATTACATGGAAGCTACATGGGTTCCCATGTTCTCCACCTCCCACACCTCCCACCACATCCCACACAAAAATCTCCCACAAGTGTGGCCCATCACCCTCAATGGACTTACACATCCTGAACCCTTGCCATCAACCATAGACCACAGTTCACATCGTAAATCACACTCTGTACCACACAGTTCTGAATGGTGTGTGCTGATTTAAAATGGCCTACATCCGTTGCCACAACGGCACTCAGGACAATCTCCAAATCCCGAAGAAGCCCCTGTATTTCAAATGCACATCCCCTCCCTGCCCCGAAAGTGTCCAGTGGCCACCGGCTCCAACTTACTGTTATAATTTCTTCCATTGCTAAAATCACCATATGTGTACAACAGAATACCATTAAGTCCACTCTAGTCCATATTTCTTCCCCCAATCCTGAGGGGACTATGATGGTGATGTCCACTCCAACTCCAAGTGAGAGAGGGCTTATATCCCATGGATATGGTGGGTGGGATGATCCTGCCTGCAGATGCAGGCCCTCTCCATTCCCTGGGGTGACCATTGCCAATTGTTTTCTCCTCGTCAGGTGACTTGGATGTGTCCATTGAGCTGTATGGTAGGAGTTGCAGCTCCACCGAGATCGCACACACACCTGGCACATAGGTAGGCCAGAGGCTCCAGTCTCTGAAAGTATACCTAAAAACTTCAGCATCACATATAGGTTTGAATAGAAGGGACTGATGAACAATGTGCAGGGAGGACTTATTTGAGTCCAATTCTGTCACTCTCAGGAGCACAGATTCCAAAATAGAGCCCACTGATAAGGCATCAGTCTCTGGGGCTATCCCCCTTTATATAGCACCTGGGTGTCTCCAGAGCTCTCTGTGTGGGGTGATATGCAATTTGATGTTCTATAAGCTCCTACTGAGGTGTGCATAAGCATTACCTCTGGGAGGACCGCCCGACTCTCTTTGAAGTCTCTTAGCCACTTGAACTCATTTGTCTTTACCTTTTCTCCCTTTTATTCAAAGTCTTTTTCCAGTTGTGCTGCCAGTTGGCACTTGGTATTAATCCCTCATTGCCAGGGAGGCTCATCCCCGGGAGTCATGTCCCACATTGGGGAGAAGGTAATGCATTCATATGCTGAGTTTGTCTTAGAGAGAGGCAACATTTGAGCAACAAGGAGGCTCTCAGGTGGCAACCCTTAGGCACCCCATAACAGTAAGCTAAGTTTCAGTTACAAGAGCAAAGATTCACAATGGTAGTCATCAATAAAAAGAAGTCATCAGTGGGCCATCCTGTTTTGACAGACACTGTCCCTGCACTCAGAGGACTGTTCCTGCTCCCTTGGAGAATATTGCAGAGCTCTCCAGGCTAGGAATTCAGATTCCCTCATTTATTGAGTGATTGTCCACCCACCGTGACCATGCCCAATCCTTTGACCTTTTGAACAATTTTGTATATCTTTCATGTATATTCCGATGAATTTACTCCCACGAATCCCCCCTCCCAGACACCCCCCACCAATAATCCCCTGCAGTACCCATTGTAACCCTTCTGTGATCTAAATCTTCCATGAACATGTAACTCATAAAATAATCAAATACACTTACTAGGAAAAAGAAACAACTACGATAAGCTTACATGCAAGAGACAAACATAAAGAAACTCAGGGAAAAAAAAACCCAAAAAGACAAAGAAACAATCAAACAAAAAACAAAACAAAACATAATTAGCTGATTGGGACATTCAAAAAAATGGGGAAAAAAGGAAAAGTAATGCCTTTATATATATATATATATTCTTTTTTTCCTTTCATCACTGTGTTATCGGATATCCGGTGTGCCGTGACACCTTCCCCCTCTCAATCCCCAGTGTCTCCCAAATTTTCATTTAATTTTCAAAGAAGTTTTAGGTAACAGCAAAGTCACACACGGAATACCAGAGACTCCCAGATACAAAACCACCCCCATTTCCCCACCCCATATTAAACCCCCCCCCATTTTTTTGGATGTTAGCATTGTTATAACTGTTATAGAGATAGCAAAATACAGCAACTAAACATTGTCAATGATTTACAGTATAGTTTACAATTTAGACAATTCAGTTTAATAAGTTTTGATGATATTTACCATGTCCTGTGTCCATTAATGTAAGGTAATGAAAAATCTATCCTATGACCACTAAATACCCCATTTGATCTTAACTGTTCCCTCCTCCCCACCCCCCTGGGGCATATGACACTCCTCTGTCTTGACTCATGGAATGTCAAGATTCATGGTTACATGCCCTGGGTATTTGAACCTGCCCTTCCAAATCTACCCACCTGTCAATGCTGCACCACCAAACCTAGTAATATCATTGCCCATCTGTCCTATCCTTCAATACTCTATCCCTTTACCATAGATTATGTCCATATGGGTGATGGCTCAAATCCTGCTCTTCTCTTTCTCTCCCTTGTTAACCTATCTTTCAGACAATGGTTCTCAGAGACTGCTCACTTTCCTCAGTTCAAATCAGTGAGGATATTTAATGTTCACCCATCAGTGCCTGGCTTGTTTCACTCAACATAATGTCTTCAAGATTCATCCACGTTATTCCATGTGTTGGCACTTTATTCCTTCTTACAGCTGAGTAATATTCCATTGTATGTATGTATCACATTTTGCTTATCCATTCATCTGTTGATGGGCACTGGGGCTGATTCCAACTTTTGGCAATGCTGAACAATGCCGCTATGAACATTGGTGTGCATATATCTGTTTGTGTCTTTGCTTTCAGTTCTTCTGGATATATACCCAGCAGTGGAATTGCTGGATCATATGGAACATCTATTGTTAGTTTTCTGAGGAACTGCCAAACTGTCTTCCACAGTGGTTGGAACATACCACAGTCCCACCAGTAGTGGATGAGGGTTCCTAATCCTCCACATCCTCTCCAACATTTGGTGTCTGCTGTTTTTTTAATAGCTGCCATTCTGATGGGTGTAAGATGGTATCTCATTGTAGTTTTGATTCACATTTCCCTGATAGCAAGCGATGTTGAGCATTTTTTCATGTGTTTTTTAGCTATTTGTATTTCTTCCTTGGAGAAGTGTCTTTTCAGGTCACTTGTCCATTTTTTAAATGGGTTGTTTGTCTTTTTACTTTCAAGGTGTAGGATTTCTTTAAATATGCAGGATATTATGCTCCTATCAGATATATGGTTGCCAAATATTTTCTCCCATTGGGTAGCTGCCTTTTTATTTTCTTAATAACATCCTTTGAGGTGCAGAAGTTTTTAATTTTGATGAGATCCCATTTATCTATTTTTTTATCTTGCTGCTTGTACTCTGGCTGTGAAGTTCATGAAACCATTTCCTATTACAAGGTCCTGTAGATGCTTCTATACATTATCTTCCAAGGTTTTTTTGGTACTGGCTCTTATATTTAGATCTTTGATACATCTTGAATTTTGTATAAGGTGTGAGATAGTATTCTTCTCTCATTCTTTTGGATATGGATATCCAGTTCTCCAAGCACCACTTGTTAAAGAGGCCATTCTCTCCCAACTGAGTGGGCTTCATGGCCTTGTCAAATATCAGATGACTGCATATGCGAGGATCTATATCAGAACTCTCAATTCAGTTCCATTGGTCAGTAGGTCTATCCTTGTGCCAATACCACGCAGTTTTGATCACTGTAACTTTGTAGTATGTTTTAAAGTCAGGTAGTGTGATACCTCCAAATTCATTTTTGTTTTTCAATATGTATTTGGCAATTTGGGGTTTCTTGCCTCTCCAAATATATTTTGTGGTTAGTTTTTCCAGTTCCTTAAAAAATACAGTGTTGACTTTTATTGGGATTGCATTAAATCTGTACATTAGTTTGGGTAGTATAGACATCTTGATGATGTTTAGTCTTCCTATCCATAAACAGGGAATATTTTTCCATTTATTTAAGTCTTCTTTGATTTCCTTCAACAGTGTTGTGTAGTTTTCTGTATATAAGTCCTTTACATCTTTAGTTAAATTTATTCCTAGGTATTTGATTCTTTTAGTTACTGTTGTAAATCGTATTTTTTTCCTGATTTCCTCCTCAGTTTGCTTGTTATTGGTGTACAGAAATGCTACTGATTTCTGAGCATTGATCTTACAGCCTGCAACATTACTGAACTCCTTTATAAGTTCTAGAAGACTTTTTGTGGATTTCTCAGGACTTTCTATGTATAGGATCATGTCATCTGCAAACAATGAAATTTTTACTTCTTCTTTTCCAATCTGGATACCTTTTAAGTCCTTTTCTTGTCTCAGTGCTCACGCAAGTACTTCTAAGACAATGTTAAATTGGAGTGGTGATAGTGGGCATCGTTGTCGATTTCCTGATCTCAGAGGGAGGGCTTTTAGGATTTCACCATTGAAAATGATGTTAGCTTTGTGTTTTTCATATATACCCTTTATCACATTCAGAAAGTTTCTGTCTATTCCTATCTTTTGCACTGTTTTTATGAGGAAAGAGTGCTGTATTTTGTCAAATGCTTTTTCTGCATCTATAGAGATGATCATGTGATTTTTTTTCTTTCAATCTGTTTAATGTGATATATTACATTGATTGATTTTCTTATATTGAAACATCCTTGCATACCCAGGATGAAACCCTCTTGGTCATGGTGTATAATCCTTTTGATATGTGGTTGAATGCAATCAGCAAGAATTTTGTTGAGGATTTTAGCATCTAGGTTCATTAGGGAAATTGGTCTGTAATTTTTCTTTCTTGTGGTATCTTTTTTTAGTTTTGGTATTAGGGTAATGTTGGCATCATAGAATGAGTTAGGCAAATTCCTTCTACTTCTGTTTTTTGGAAGAGCTTAAGTAGAATTGGTGTTAGCTCTTTCTGGAATGTTTGGTAGGATTCAGGTGTAAAGCCATCTGGTCCTGGGCTCTTCTTAGTTGTGAGGTTTGTGGTGACTGATTCTTTCTCTTTACTTGTAATTCGACAGTTGAGTTCATCTATTTCTTCTTTCATCAATGTAGGCTGTTTGTGGGTTTCTAAAAACTTGTCCATTTCCTCTAAATTATCATTCTAGTTGGCATATAATTTTTGAAAATATCCTCTTATGATACTCTTTATTTCTGTGGAGTCAGTAGTGATATCCCCTTGCTCATTCCTTATTTTATGAATTTGCATCTGTTCTCTCATTTTCTTTGTTAGTCTGGCTAAGGGTTTGTCAATTTTATTGATATTCTTGAAGAACCAGCTTTTGGTTTTGTTTATTGTTTTCAGTGCTTTCTTATTCTCTATTTAATTTAGTTCTGCTCTAATCTTTGTCCTTTCCTTCTTTCTACTTCCTTTAGGTTTAGTTTGTTTTTGTTTTTCCAGTTCCTCCAAGTGTGCAGTTAAGTCTTCAATTTTAGCTTTTTCGTCTTTTTTAATATATGAATTTATGGCTGTGAACTTCCCTCTCAGGACTGCTTTACTTGCATCCCATAGGTTTTGATATGTTGTGTTGTTGTTTTCAATAGTTTCAAGGTAGTTACTTATTTCTTTTGAGATTTCCTATTTGACCTACTGTTTGTCTAAGAGTGTGTTGATTAAATTCCATATCCTTGTGCCTAACCTGTTTCTCTGGTCCTTAGTGATTTCCAATTTCATTCTGCTGTGGTCAGAGAAATTACTTTGTATAATCTCAATCTTTCTGAATTCATTGAGAGTTGTTCTAAGCCCTAGCATATTGTCTATTTTCGAGTATGTTCCTTGTGCACTAGAGAAGAATGTAAACCCTGCCGTATTTGGGTGTGGTGTTCTGTATATGTCTAGGAAGTCCAGGTCTTCTAATGTATTGTTGAGTGCCTTTGTTTCTTTATTGATTCTCTGTCCAGATGTTCTATCTAATGATGATAGTGGTGTGTCGAAGTCCCCTGCTATAATTGTAGAGGCATTTATTTCTCCTGTTATTTTTTCCAGAGTTTGCCGCACGTATTTTGAGGCACCCCGGTTAGGTGTGTAAATGTTGATGATTGTTCTCTCTTCTTGAGAAATTACTCATTTTACTAATATGTAGTGTCCATCTTTGTCTCTTACAATAGTTTTGCATTTAAAGTCTATTTTGTTTGATATTAGAATAGCTACTCCTGCCCTTTTATGGCTATTGTTAACTTGTAAAAAGTTTTTCTAGCCATTCACTTTCAGTCTCCTAGAATCCCTGGGTTGAAGTTGGGTTTCTTGTAGACAGCATATAGATGGATCATGTTTTCTTATCCATTGTGCCAATCTGTGTCTCTTGATTGGTGAATTTAATCCATTAGCATTAAGTGTTTTTCAAAGATTTTTTTTTTAATTTATTTATCCTCCCCTGGCTGCTTGTATTCTCTGTGTCCATTTCCTGCACATTTTTCTGTGTCTGCTCGTTAACATTCAGTGTTATTACTCGTAATGAATTTCTTACTTTAGCCATTTTTCTTTGGATTAATATATGTCACATGTTGTTTTGTTTCTCTTTTCCTCTTTTTAGTTGTTTTTAAACTCTCCTCCAACTCTCTCTCCCTTGCTTTTTTCCTTTCAACTTGTAGAGATTCCTTTAGTATTTCTTGAAGTATTGTTTTTTTATTGACATACTTTTTAAATTTCTGTTTACCGGTGAATATTTTGAACTCTCCATCATTTTTGAATGCCAGTTTTGCTGGATAGAGGATTCGTGGCTGGAATTTTTTTTCTTTCAGTATTTTGTCTATGTCATACCACTGTCTTCTTGCCTCCATGATTTCAGCTGAGAAATCAGCACTTAATCTTATTGTGCTTCCCTTGTATGTGATGGTTCTCTTTTCTCTTGCTGCCTTGAGTATTTTCTCTCTTTTTTTAAAAAAATATTTATTTTTTATTGTGGGCAAAAATCAAAATTTTCACAATACATACCAATATTTGTAAAATGATATAAATATATATGCATATATGTGCATTTGCTTAAAAAAATGTTATTTATATATATATAAATATAATTTAAGAGGTGCTTAGATTACCCAAAATATTACATGGAACCCACTGGGATTCCCATGTTGCCCACCTCCCACACCTCCAATCCCACACAAACATCTCCCACAAGTGTGGCCCACCACCCTCAATGGACTTACACATCCTGGGACCTTGCCACCAACCATAGACCACAGTTTACATTGTAGACCACACTCTCTCCCACTCAGTTCTGAGTGGTGTGTGCTGATTTAGAATGGCCTACATCCATTGCCACAACGGTACTCAGGACAACCTCCGAATCCCAAAGAAGCCCCCGTATTTAAACTGCTCGTCCCCTCCCTGTCCCAAAAGTGTCAAGTGGCCACTGGCTCCACCTCATTGTTATAATTTTTCCCATTGCTAGAATCACCATGTGTGTACAACTGAATACCATCAAGTCTACTCTAGTCCATAGTTCATACCCCAATCCTGAGGGGACTGGGATGGTGATGTCCACTCCAACTCCAAGTGAGAGAGGGCTTATATCCCATGGATATGTTGGGTGGAATGATTGTGCTTGCATATGCAGGCCCTCTCCATTCCCTGGGATGGCCATTGCCCATCATTGACTCCTTGCCAGGTGACTTGGATGAGTACATTGAGCTGTATGGTAGGAGTTGCAGCTCCACTGAGATTCCATGCAACCCTGGCACATAGGTAGGCCAGAGGCTCCAGTCTATGGAAGTATACCTAAAAACTTCAGCATCACATATAGGTTTGAATAGAAGGGACTGATGAACCATGTGCAGGGAGGACTTATTTGAGTCCAATTCTGTCACTCTCAGGAGCACAGATTCCAAAATAGAGCCCACTGATAAGGCATCAATCTCTGGGGCTATCCCCCCGATTTAGGACCTGGGTGTCTCCAGAGCTCTCAGGAGCTCCTCTGTGTGTGGTGATAGGCACTTAGATGTTCTATGAGCTCCCACTGAATTGTGCATAAGAGTTACCTCTTGGATGACCTCCCGACTCTCTTTGAAATCTCTTAGCCACTTGAACTCATTTGTCTTTACCATTTCCCCCTTTTATTCAAGGTCTTTTTTTAGTTGTGTTGCAAGTTGGCACTTGGAATTAGTCCCTCATTGCCAGGGAGGCTTATCCCCGGGAGTCATGTCCCACGTTGGGGGAATGGTAATGCAATCATACGCTGAGTTTGGCTTAGAGGGAAGCCACATTTGAGCAACAAGGAGGCTCTCAGGTGGCAACCCTTCGGCACCCCACAACTGCAGGCTAAGTCTCAGTTACAAGAAGAAAGATTCACAATGGTAGTCAGCAATAAAAAGAACACATCAGTAGGTCATCTTATTTTGACAGGCACTGTCCCTGCACTCAGAGGACTATTGCTGCTCCCTTGGAGACTGTGGCATTGCTCTCCAGGCTAGGAATTCAGATTCCCTCATTTACTGTGTAATTGTCCACCCATCGTGACCATGCCCAATCATTTGATCTTTTGAAAAATTTGTTATATCTTTCATGTATATTCGGATGAACTAATTCCAATGAAACCTCCCTCCCAGACACACACCAACAATAATCCCCTGCATACCCATTGTAACCCTTCTGTGATCCAAATCCTTCATGAATATGTAGTCCATAAAATAATCAAATACACTTACTAGGAAAAAGAAACAACTATGTTAAGCTTCCATGCAAGAGACGAACATAAGGAAACACAGGGAAAAATAAAGAGAAGAAAAAAAACAAATAATCAAACAAAAAACAAAACAATATACAATTAGTGGATTGGGACATTTAAAAAAATGGTGAAAAAAGCTAAAGAAATGCCTTTAAAATATATATATGCATATATATATATTTATTTATTGTTATTTTTTCCTTTCTCTTTTCTTTTCTTTCCTTCCTTTTTTCACTGTGTTATCGGATGTCCGGTGTGCTGTGACACTTTCCCCTTTCAATCCCCATTGTCTCCCAATTTTTCATTTAATTTTCAAAGAAGTTTTAGGTCACAGCAAAGTCACACATGGAGTGCCGGAGACTCCCAGATACCAAACCACCCCACCCTTCTGCACTCCATATTAACGCCCACATTTTTTTCTTTTGGATGTTAGTATTGTTGTAACTGTTATACAGATAGCAAAATACAGCAACTAAACATTTTCAATGATTTACAGTATAGTTTACAATTTAGATGATACAGCTTAATAATTTTTATGATATTTACCATGTCCTGTGTCCATTACTGTAAGGTAATGAAAAACCTTCCCCATGACCACTAAACACCCCATTAAATCTTCACTGTTCCCTTCCCTCCAGCCCCCCAAGGCCCATGATACCACCCTATCCTGACCAATGAAATGTCAAGATTCACAGTCACATGCCCTGGGAATTTGAACCTATCCTTCCTAAACCACCCACCCACCAGTGCTGCACCACCAAACCCAGGAAAACCACCACGCATCTGCCCCATCCCCCAACATGCAACCACACTCTACCCTTTACCATAGATTATGTCCACATGAGTGATGGCTCAAAGCCTGCTCTTCTCTTACTCTCCTTTGTTAACCTATCTTTCAGACAATGGTTCTCAGAGACTGCTCACTTTCCTCAGTTCAGATCAGTGAGGTCATATACTGTTCATCCTTCAGTGACTGGCTTGCTTCACTCAACATAAGGTCTTCAAGATTCATCCACGTTATTCCATGTGTTAGCACTTTGTTCCTTCTTACAGCTGAGTAATATTCCATTGTATGTATGTACCACATTTTGCTTATCCATTCATCTGTTGATGGGCACCGGAGCTGATTCCAACTTTTGGCAATGGTGAACAATGCCGCTATGAACATTGGTGTGCATATATCTGTTTGTGTCTTTGCTTTCAGTTCTTCTGGATATATACCCAGCAGTGGAATTGCTGGATCATACGGAACATCTATTGTTAGTTTTCTGAGGAATCGCCAAACTGCCCTCCAGAGTGGCTGGACCATACCGCAGTCCCACCAGCAGTGGATGAGGGTTCCTATTCCTCCACATCCTCTCCAACATTTAGTGTCTCCTGTTTTTTTAATAGCTGCCATTCTGATGGGTGTAAGATGGTATCTCATTGTAGTTTTAATTTGCATTTCCCTTATAGCAGGCAATGTTGAGTATTTTTTCATGTGCTTTTTAGCCATTTGTTTTTCTTCCTTGGAGAAGTGTCTTTTCAGGTCACTTGCCCATTTTTAAATGTTTTTTTTTTTTTTATTTTCAAGGTGTTGGATTTCTTTATATATGCAGGATATTAGGCTACTATCAGATATATGATTGCCAAATATTTTCTCCCATTGGGTAGGATGCCTTTTTATTTTCTTAATAACATCCTTAGAGGTGCAGAAGTTTTTAATTATGATGAGATCCCACTTATCTATTTTTTCTCTTGCTGCTCGTGCTTTGGCTGTGAAGTTCATGAAACCTTTTCCTATTACAAGTTCATGTAGATGCTTCCCTACATTATCTTCCAAGGTCTTTATGGTTTTGGCTGTTATATTCAGATCTTTGATCCATCTTGAGTCGATTTTTGTATAAGGTGTGAGTTGGTATTCTTCTCTCATTCTTTTGAATATGGACATCCAGTTCTCCAAGCACCACTTGTTAAAGAGGCCATCCTCTCCAAACTGAGTGGGATTCATGGCCTTGTCAAATATCAGATGACTGTATATGCGAAGATCTATATCAGAACTCTCAATTTGGTTCCATTGGTCAGTAGTTCTATCCTTGTACCAATACCATGCAGTTTTGATCACTGTAGCTTTGTAGTATGTTTTAAAGTCAGGTAGTGTGATACCTCCAAATTCATTTTTGTTTTTCAATAAGTATTTGGCAATTTGGGGTTTCTTGCCTCTCCAAATATATTTTGTGGTTAGTTTTTCCAGTTCCTTAAAAAATACAGTGTTGACTTTTATTGGGATTGCATTAAATCTGTACATTAGTTTGGGTAGTATAGACATCTTGATGATGTTTAGTCTTCCTATCCATAAACAGGGAATATTTTTCCATTTATTTAAGTTTTCTTTGATTTCCTTCAACAGTGTTGTGTAGTTTTCTGTATATAAGTCCTTTACATCTTTAGTTAAATTTATTCCTAGGTATTTCATTCTTTTAGTTACTAATGTAAATGGTATTTTTTTTCCTGATTTCCTCCTCACTTTTCTCGTTATTGGTGTACAGAAATGCTATTGATTTTGGAGCATTGATCTTATAGCCTGCTACATTACTGAACTTCTTTATAAGTTCTAGAAGCCTTGTTGTACATTTCTCAGGGCTTTCTATGTATAGGATCATGTCATCTGCAAACAATGAAATTTTTACTTCTTCTTTTCCAATCTGGATGCATTTTATGTCCTTTTCTTGTCTCAGTACTCGTGCAAGTACTTCTAAGACAATGTTATATAGGAGTGGTGATAGTGAGTATCCTTGTCTATTTCCTGATCTCAGAGGGAAGGCTTTTAAATTTTCACCATTGAATATGATGTTAGCTTTGGGTTTTTCATATATACCCTTTATCATTTTCAGAAATTTTTTGTCTGTTCCTATATTTTGTAGTGTTTTTATGCGGAAAGAGTGCTGTATTTTGTCGAATGCTTTTTCTGCATCTATAGAGATGATCATGTGATTTTTTTCTTTCTATGTGTTTATGTGCTGTATTACAGTGATTGATTTTCTTATATTGAACCATCCTTGCATACCCGGGATGAAACCCACTTGGTAATGGTGTATAATCCTTTTGATATGTTGTTGAATGCGATTAGCAAGTATTTTGTTAAGGATTTTAGCATCTAGGTTCATTAGAGAAATTGGTCTGTAATTTTTCTTTCTTGTGGTATCTTTATTTGGTTTTGGTATTAGGGTAAGGTTGACATCATAGAATGAGTTAGGCAATATTCCTTCTACTTCTATTTTTTGGAAGAGCTTAAGTAGAATTGGTGTTAGCTCTTTCTGGAATGTTTGGTAGAATTCAGCAGTGAAGCCATCTGGTCCTGGACTCTTTTTAGTTGGGAGGTTTTTGATGACTGAGTCTATCTCTTTACTTGTAATTGGACAGTTGATTTCATCTATTTCTTCTTTCATCAATGTTGGCTGTTTGTAGTTTTCTAGAAACTTGTCCATTTCATCTAAATTGTCATCCTTGTTGACATATAATTTTTCAAAGTATCCTCTTATGATACTCTTTATTTCTGTGGGGTCAGTATTGATATCACCTTGCTCATTCTTTTTTTTATGTATTTGCATCTATTCTCTCTTTTTCTTTGTTAGTCTGGCTAAGGGTTTTTCAATTTTGTTGATATTCTCAAAGAGCCAACTTTTGTTTTTTTTAATTGTTTCCAGTGCTTTCTTATTCTCTATTTCATTTAGTTCTGCTCTAATTTTTGTTATTTCCTTCTTTCTATTTCCTTTAGATTTAGTTTATTTGTTGTTGTTTTTCCAATTCCTCTAAGTGTGCATATAGGTCTTCAGTTTTAGCTCTTTCTTCTTTTTTAATATATGAGTTTATGGCTATGAATTTCCCTCTCAGGACTGATTTCGCTGCATACCATAGGTTTTGATATGTTGTGTTTTCGTTTTCATTAGTTTCAAAGTAGTTACTGATTTCTTTTGAGATATCCTCTTTGACCTACTGTTCGTCTAAGAGTGTATTGTTTAAATACCATATCCTTGTACCTAACCTGTTTCTCTGGCCCTTAGTGATTTCCAATTTCATTCTGCTGTGGTCAGAGAAATTGCATTGTATAATCTCAATCTTTCTGAATTCCTTGAGAGTTGTTCTGTGGCCTAGCATGTTGTCTATTTTGGAGTATGTTCCATGTGCACTCGAGAAAAATGTAAAACCCACTGTATTTGGGTGTAGTGTTCTGTATATGTCTATTAAGTCCAGGTCTTCTAATGTATTGTTGAGTGCCTTAGTTTCTTTATTGATTCTCTGTCCAGATGTTCTGTCTAATGATGATAGTGGTGTTTTGAAGTTCCCTGCTATAATTGTAGGAGAATTTATTTCTCCTCTTAGTTTTTCAGAGTTTGCCACACGTATTTTGAGGCACCCTGATTAGGTGTGTAAATTTTGATGATTGTTCTCTCTTCTTGAGAGATTACTCCTTTTACTAACATATAGTGTCCATCTTTGTCTCTTACAATAGTTTTGCATTTAAAGTCTATTTTGTCTGATATTAGAATAGCTACTCCTGCCCTTTTTTGTCTATTGTTATCTTGTAAAATGATTCTTCAGCCGTTCACATTCAGCCTCCTTGAATCCCTTGGTCGAAGGTGGGTTTCTTGTAGACAGCGTATAGATGGATCTTATTTTCTTATCCATTCTGCCAATCTGTGTCTTTTGATTGGTGAATTTAATCCATTAACATTCAGTGTTATTACTCGTAACGAATTTCTTACTTCAGCCATTTTTTCTTTGGTTTAATGTATGTCATATGTTGTTTTGTTTCCCTTTTTGTCTTTTCTGTTGTTTTTAAACTCTCCTCCAACTCCCTCTCCCTTGTTTTTTCCTTTCAACTTGTAGAGATTCCTTTAGTATTTCTTGAAGTGCTGGTTTCTTCTTGACATACTCTCTTAATTTCTGTTTATCTGTGAATATTTTGAACTTTCCATCATTTTTTAATACCAATTTTGCTGGATAGAGAATTTGCGGCTGGAAGATTTTTTCTTTTATTGTTTTGACTATGTCATACCACTGTCTTCTTGCCTCCATGGTTTCAGCTGAGAAATCAGCACTTAATCTTATTGTGCTTCCCTTGTATGTGATGGTTCTCTTTTCTCTTGCTGCCTTGAGTATTTTCTCTTTGACTTGAGCAACGGACATTTTGACAAGTATATGTCTTGGTGTCGGCCTGTTGGGATTTATACTATTTCGGGTGCGCTGTGCTTCCTGGATCTGCATATCCGTCTCTCTCAATAGAGTTGGGAAGTTTTCAGCCATTATTTCCTTCAGCTCTCCTTCTGTTACCTCTCCCTTCTCTTCTCCTTCTGGGATGCCCATAATGCGCATGTTTGTGTGTTTTGTATTATCGGTTAATTCCCTGAGTCCATTCTGGATTTTTTTCTATCTTTTTGTCTATCTATTCTACAATCTCTTTGGTTTCAGCTTATTGTCTTCCATATCACTAATTCTTTCCTCTACCTGTTCAAATGTACTGTTATGTGATTCCAGCATCTTTTTCATTTCTTGGCTTGTGCCATTGGTCACCATCATATCCATTACCTTTTTAGGCATGTTTGTTATTTCTTCAGTATGTTCTCCTAGTGTCTTCTTTATATCCTTAATCTCTTCAGTTCTTTAATTTGGTCCATGATATTTGTTTGGATAGCTTTGATTAATTGTTCGATGTACTGCATTGCTTCCTGGTTTTTATTTTGTGTATTGAACTGGTCAATGTTTTCTAGTTTCTCAGAGTCATTTGTATTTTTTTGTTGCCCTCAGGGCATCATATTATCTTGATGGGTTTGTTCAGTTGTTTAGTTTTTCTCTATGCTCTAGAATTTTATTTAGCTGTTGGTTCTGCGTGTGAGTTAAGTTTTCTCTTTGGCAGTTTTTCTTCTTATTTTATTTCCTTACTTCTTTCTATGTTCCCTTGAAGGCAAAAGGTTAGGGCCAGAGGAATCAAAAGATGTAAGGAAGGCAGAAAGATAATAGTAATATTGATAAAAGTTAGAAGAGGGGCAAAATGAGACTTAATGAGATGAATATTTAACTTGTGTAGGCAGTATAGAGTACTAGGAAAAAAATGGAGTTCCTACAATGGACTGGGAAAACAAATGGAGGAATGTATATATAGTGATTTAGAAGGCTAGAATTGTGAGGAGGGAGAGAAACAGTAAAGAAATATCTGAAAGGAAAAAGTTAATACTAATTTAAAAAAAGAAGAAAACAAAATAGATGGAATAGAAATTGACACCCTTATGTTGTGTGTCTGTGAAAAAATGTCTCTAAGAGCTTCAGGAGTAAACAGAAGGCAGAAAGTTGCAGGAAGGATAAGCAATAGTTTGTAATACAGAATCATTATATACAGTGAGTGGGAAATTACTGAAAAAGAAACCCAGCAAAGAATCGAGAAGCTGGCAGCACATATTTTTAAAAAAGATAGAAGGAAAAAGAAAGGGGGAAGGAAAGAGGAAAGAAAAGCAAGTGACCAGAAAGAAACAGAGAGAATCCAAAGATCCACACAGGCAAGCAGACAAACGTAGCTAAGGGGGACCAATGATTCCCCTAGGGTCCACGTGGATCTTTCTTACCTATTTGTGTTTATCAATCAATTTTCCCGCAGGGCTCTATATGCAGGTCTTGAAGCAGCTTTTAGCTATTTAACTAAATTAAAAAGAATTTATTTTTCATTTATTGAAGTGACCTTCTCACTTTTTTTTCAGTTTTTATTTTTTTAGCGAAATGCAGGACCCAAAGTAATTCCTCCTCTAGACCAACCCCCTTATGGAAGGACCCTAGCTGGGCCCTTGGAAAGTAATCAAGAACATCCCACTTTCTGGGCTCCCCAGGTTAGCTGTAGCTCTGATGTTAGTCAGTGCGGAGTGCTAAAGACAGCCGATTCTGCCCCTTCTGGAGCCGAGCTTGAGCATCACTGGGTTGCTAAGTAAATCAGTTTGAGTGCAGATTAGTGTCTGCTCTCAGCCTCATGCTGCTTCAGGTTGGTTTATCTGCTCCCCAAAGCTATGAGGCGGTGCAGGCAGCCAGATCAATGTCTAAAAATAAAAAATACACTTCCCTGTCCTCCAACAGAACCCTCCCTCTTTTGGGAAGTGTCCCTTCTTCCTGGCTCTGCAGCAGCCTGGCCTGGGTCTTATCCCTGACCCACTAGGGAAATCAGCTCCTTCCCTGACCAGAATCCCCTGTCCAGTTCACCAGGTGCCAATTAGCCCAGTTGTTCTGTTACACAAGGTCTAAGTGGTGCCAGGCAGCCAGATTCCCTGAAAATAAAACTTTCTCGCCCTGCTTGCAGCTCCAAATGGCCGTTTTATTTTATTTTATTTTTTTTCTCCCTAACCGCGGGGCTCTGCCCTCTGTGCCAACCACCACGGGCAGCCTTAAAACTCACGAATCTCTTCCGTTCTGTCCATGCCGTTGATCCGCGCAGATAGATGTCCCAAGCTTCTCACTCCACGGTGCACAGCACAGACCCCCGGGCAG
The DNA here is from genome assembly GCA_026826555.1 of Tolypeutes matacus. NCBI lineage: Eukaryota > Metazoa > Chordata > Mammalia > Cingulata > Chlamyphoridae > Tolypeutes > Tolypeutes matacus. Next base: position 2,675,351 of record JAKSZT010054587.1, read on the forward strand.
AACCCCATCCACAATCCACTTTGCTCTGGGAGCTTGCAGTGTGTGCCCTCCTACACTAATGCCATCTTGGCCCCTCCTCTCTCCAAGTATTTTCTCTTTGTCTTGAGCATTGGACATTTTGACAAGTATATGTCTTGGAGTTGGCCGTCAGGATTTATACTACTTGGGGTATGCTGTGCTTCCTGGATCTGCACATCCATCTCTCTCAATACGGTTGGGAAGTTTTCAGCCATTCTTTCCTTCAACACTCTTTCTGTTCCCTTTCCCTTCTCTTCTCCTTCTGGGATGCCCATAATGCATATGTTTGTGCGTTTTGTGTTATTGGTTAATTCCCTGAGTCTATGCTTGATTTTTTCTATCTCCTCTACTATCTCTCTGATTTCAGCTGTATTGTCTTCCATATCACTAATTCTTTCCTCTGCCTGTTCAAATCTGCTCTTATGTGAATCCAGCATCTTTTTGATTTCTTAAAACTGCAATTTGGGGGATGTTCTTTTGGCAAATATGGCAGGGGAGGGTTCCTGGTGTATGGTGTTGCATGTGGGGAGCATATGGGAAAGGGCCCACCTGGGGCAGGCTTCTGTGGATCATGTAAGAGGTCACCTTGTCATGGTGTGTTATATTGGTGGGTAGAGACCCACACAATAAACAAGAAAATATTAAACTCCCATCCTGGGAAGTACTGCTATGTTCACAATTAGAGACAAGAATCCCTTGAGAACAGAGATAATGCCTAATAAAAGAAAACAGACCAATATATCAAGCCCTCAATATTATTACAAGTAACTAGGAATATGATTCTTCAAAAATTGAAACTTAGTGGTTACCATAGCTTCCGAGGGGAGAGGCAGGGAAGAATAAAATTGATGTAATGTAGGGCAATTTTAGAGCATTCGAATTGTTCAGTATGATCTTACAATAATGGATACAGGCCATGTATTAGCAAAAGGTGTGCTGATGCAAAGTACCAGAAGTATGCTTGCTTTTATAAAGGGTATTTATTTGAGGCAAAAGTTTATAGTTACAAGGCCCTAAAGAGTCCAACTCAAGGTTGTTTACTCACCCAAAGTGTTTTGCCATGTGTTGACACAAGATGGTGAGCAAAGTCTGACAGGGTTCAGCCTTTCAGGCTTCATGGTCCCAGCTCCTTCTAATCTCAGCTGTAGGCTGAAGGGCTCATTTCTTTCTGAATCTTCTCAGTTGTTCAGTGTTCTGGTCTCTACAGCTTCAAATTTTCACGCATATTGCTCAGCTCTATCCCGGGCCCCAGGATTAAAATTCTCTCCTCTGCTGTTTCTATGGAGCTCTTTTCTTGCTTTTGTGTATCTTCTCTTGTCTGCCTTGTTGAGTGAGTGTCCATTTATATAGTTCACCAAGGAGTCAGGGACTCAAATCAAAGCCCTAATCTTGATTTAACCAAGTAAATGTAAAGCCTTTGAATTTAAATCAATCAAAGGGTATCATACCCAGAGGAACAGGCAAGTTTATAAACATAATCAATATCTCATTTTTGAATTCATAAATAATATCAACCTGCTACAGGCCACTTCAAATTTTGTCAATAACTATAAAAGTGTATGATCCAAAATAGAAACAATAATGTAAAGCATTGACCATCTTTAGTAGCAATGCCTCAAAATTTGTTCATCAATTATAACAAATGTACCATCCACATGTAAAATGTTATTAATAGTGGAGAGGGAAAAAGGGGAGGGCATTGGTTATATAAAAATCCCCTATATTCTCTGTTTGACTTTTCTGTATTCTAAAGCTTCTTTGAAGATAAAATGGAAAAAAAAAAGCCACTGGGGAAAAATATGGAGGAAAATGTCACTGTAAATACAAGACAACAGACCTTCCAGTGATGAAAGACATGACTAATTTTTTATTTCAATTTTTTTTTTAAAAAAATTGTGTTTTATTGGTTATTTAAAAAATATTTTATTTTCTTATTAATTTATTTGGTTATCTTGTTGGTTTCATTTTTGGATAGATTTTGGATCAAAGAAGGTCATAACAGTGACAGGGAATGTTCACTTGTATGGGCTGTCAGTGATGGATGATGCATAGAAAGAGGTTCACCTGTGGCATGTCTCTTAAGCATATGAATATGTTCAGGTGCTCATGAGGCATTGTCTCAGTGGGTGCAGATTCATATAATACCTGAAAGAATATTGAATTCCCATCCTGGGGAGTTCTACCTTCTCTAATAAGGTAGCAAGAATCGCCCAAGTGCAAGGAAAGTTCCTAGTGAATGAAGAGAGACCATTATGCCAGGTCCTTGATATTGATGAACCTTTTATTGTGAAATTGAAACTTAGCTAGTATTATATACTGCCTAAGAGTTGCCTTCAGAAAGCCTCCTTGTTGCTCAAACGTGTCCTCCCATTTATAAGCCAAACTTGGCATATAAATGCATTACCTTCCCCCACCATGGTACATGACTCCTGGGATTAGCCTCCCAAGGAATTATCACCAAATGCCAACTAGCAATGAATCTGGAAAAAAACCTGACCAAAAGGGGGAAGTGGTAAATACAAATGAGTTTTCACAGCTAAGAGATTTCAAAGTGAATCAGAGTTCATTCTAGGAGCTACACTTTTGCATGTCTCAGCAGGATATCATTGCCTGTCTCAGTAAACATTGCCTCAAATACTGGGGCTCCTGAGGGCTCTAGAGATATCCAGAAGCTATAACCAGGGCAGAAAGCTCAGGAATTCAGCACCCTATCAGTGGGCCCTACTTTGGAATTTATGCTCCCGATTGTAATAGAGTTAGACTCATTTATAGGTTCTTCACACATGGCTATTCTGCTCATTTTATTTGAACCTATAATTAACACTATACTTGATAAAAAATATGTCCCAGAGACTTAAATATTTGGTCTACCCATATGCCAGTTGAACCCTGAATGTCTGCAGGTTTGCAACACCTACTTTCCAGTTCATTGGACTCACCCAGGACAGCTGACAAGGAGACAATGATGGATAATGACCATTCTGAGGATCAGAGAGTATCTGCAACTGCAAGCAAGATAGTTCCATCCATCTGCCCCATGGGATCTAAGCCCCCTCTCAGTTAGAAGCTACCGGGCATCACCATCCCAAAATACTCAAGATTGGGGAATGAACATTGAACTAAAGTAGACTTACTATTATTCTACTATAGTCTTATTACTCTAGAAATTACTCTAGAAATGTTATCATTTATATAAAGGCAGTGGTCACCAGAGATTCTGAGAGATGGGAGAGGGAAGAATAGGGTATAAGATGGGGACATTATGGGACAATGGGTTTGTCCTGCATGACATTGCAGTGACAGAAACATGCCTTTGTATATTTTGTCAAAACCTACAAAATTGTGTGGGTCAGAATGTAAACTATAATGTAAACTGTACTCCATGATTAGTAGCAATGCTTCAATATGTGTTCATCAATTGTAAGCAATGTACCACACTAATGAAGATTGTTGTAAATGTGGGAAAGTGTTGGAGGGGGAGGGAGTTGGGCATATGGGAATCCTTTATATTTTTTATGTAACATTATGTAATCTAAAGTTTCTTTAAAAATAAAATATATTAATTTAAAAAGAGGATATTATGAACAACAATATGAAAACAAATTAGACAAATTTGTTGAAATGGACAATGTGTAGAAGCCCACAAAATTTCTACTAAAGAATAAATAGAAAACTCAACACACAAATAACTAGTAAAGAGAATACCTGGAAGTTCTACCTAGAGCAATTAGGTAAAAGTAAAAAAAAAATCCCAATTGGAAAGGAAGAAGTAAAATTTTCTCTATTTACAGATGATATGATCCTATATATCAAAAATCCTGAAAATCCACAACAAAGCATCTACAGCAAATAAATGAAATCAGGAAATTGATGAGGTGTAAAATCAACATGCAAAATCATTAATATTTCTATACACAGTAGTGAATGATGGAAGAAAAATAAAGAAAAATCCATTTACAATAATAACTAAAAGAATCAAATATCTAGAAATAAATCTAACGATGGTTTTGAGGAACTCACACATAGAAAACCTCAAAATATTGTTAAAAGAAATCAAGAAAGACAGAATAAAAGGAGAGATATTCCATGTCCATGGATTAAAGTCTAAATTGTGTTAACAAGTCAATTCTACCCAAAACAGTTTAACGATTTAATGCAACTACCATAAAAATTCCAACAGCTTGCTTGCAGAAATGGAAAAACCAATTGTCAAATTTATGTGGAAGGGTAAGTGTACCCAAATAGTCAAAGCCTTTTTGAAAAAGAAGTTGCTGAACTCACACTTGCAAATATTAAAACTAGTAATAAAGCAACAGTAACCAAAACAGTATGGTACTGGCTGATGGACAAACATATAAGCCAATTGAATCAAATTATGAATTATGAAACCAACCATCACATATATGGATGGCTGATTTTTGCCAAGTTTACCAAGTTTACTCAATTTGAAAATAATATTCTCTTTAACAAATGTTCAGAAAACATAATACGCACATTGAAAAGGATGGAGGTTAGCCCTATATCACACAACATAGGTAAAAATCATCTCAAAATGGATCAAAGACCTAAATATAAGAACCAGAAGTATAAGAAATTAGAGGTAATCATCTTCAGGACATTGCATTTGGCAATGATTTCTTAGACTTCACAATCAAAGTCAAAGCAAATAAATAAATAAATAAATAAATAAATAAATAAATAAATAAATTTTACCTCATCAATCTTAAACATTTTTTTACATCAAAGGACTTTGTCATGAAAGTAAAATGACAACCTAAGGATTTTCAGAAAATATTTGAAAATCACATATCCAATAAGGTTTTTATATCAAGCAAATAAAAAGAAATCCTTCAACTGAACCGCAGACTAACAACACATTTAAAAAATGGGCAAAAGAGTTAAATATACAAAGAAGATATACAAATGAACACACACACAAAAAAAACATACCTCAACATTTGTGGTGGCTTGGAGTTATGTACCCCAGAAAAATGCATTCTTAATACAGTCCTATGGATGTGAACCCTTGTAAATAGGACCTATTGATGTGGTTACTTCAGTTAAGGTATGAACCAGCTGAATTAGGATGAATTAATCTTTTTACTGAAGGCCTTGTAAAGAATGTTACAAAGAGAAAGAGAAAGTCAGGGTGAGCAGTCAGAAGCTTTGTCAATGGAACCAGTAAACCAGGAGAGGTTTCCACGTGCATTATACAGAAAAACACAAGAATTGCTGGCAACCAGCCCCAAAAAGCCACAGTTTTCTGGGATAAACATCACACTGGTAGCATCTTGATTTTGAACTTCTAGCCTTGAAACTATGAACCATTGTGTATAGTTTGTGCTTTATTAGCTATGAAACTAATATCACAGTTGGAATTTCAAATCAAAAGCACAATGATATCATGTCATACCCACTAAATGGCTACTATTAAAAAATGCAATGTTACCAATGTTGGAGAGAATGTGGAGAAATAGGAACACTTATTCATTGTCAGTGAGGATGAAAAATGATGCAGCCACTGTGGAAGACACATTGGCAGTACTTCAGATTTTAAATAAGTACCATATGACTAACAATTACAATTCTAGGTATATGCAGTTTGGTTGCTGGTGGTTGCTTTGCCTTCATTGCCATGTCATATTTTTGCATATTTCTTACTGTTTTCAAGTTTCCAACCAGGGGAGGACAAGGAAAGGCTTTTCCAACTCTGTCCCACACATCATTGTGAGGATTATCTTTGTAAGCTCAGTCACTTCTGTGTACATGAAGCCAACCTCCAACTCACTCACAATTCAGGCCAGGATCACCTCTGTGTTCTATTCTACAGTCCCTTCTTTCTTGAATACTATTATCTATATTTTTAGAAACAAGAAAATAAAACAAGCTGTAAAGAGTATTATGAGCAAAAAGTTTATTCAAGAAAGTGATAAGTTACTTATTTTAAGACATTCCCATGTTGATGAGTGAGTTGCAAAATGCTTAAAAATTAACTTTTTAATTAACTCTTCCAACAAGATCTGACTGGTTAACTTATATCATTATTAAAATTAAACAGCAGATATTGTATTGTCTTCTAATGTGCACTGTTTGCCGTGTACTAGTCCAAATGCTTTAGCATTCCATTGTGTCACATGCTCAACAGGCTCATGAGGGTGGAAACAATTGAAAACATATTGAGATAAACTAAGAAACAAGATATGACATGATATGAACAGCTGAAAAGTGACTCCCAAAGCTCAAAGGCTTCAGTGCTGATCTTTGACACCAGGCTAGTAAATAACATTCAAAACATTGATGTTCACAATTTTGACAATATCAAAAGGGCTGTTTTTTTTTTCAGTGGAATTGTTCTATATATTGCAATGATGGACACAAGCAATTATATAATTTGTCAAAACTTATAAAATTGTGTGGTGCAAAGTGTAAACTGTTATATAAACTTTAGACCATGGTTAGTAGCAATGCTTCAATATGCGTTCCATCAATTGTAACAAATGTACCACACTAATGAAAGATGTTTTTAACAGAGGAAAGTATGGGAGGTGGAGAAGGTGGGATACAAGGGAATCCTTTATATTTTCTATGTAACATTCATGTAATCTAAAGCTCCTTTAAAAATAAAGAAGAAAAAATCCAGTATAAATACTGAGATTTTGGCCTGGCTAATGAAAATCATTCCATTTTACTTAGAAAATATTTTACAAATATTAAAACAGAAACACTTGATGTCTGGGATTGGGGCAAAGCCAGTTTCTGTGCTTCTTTTCTGTTGTTTTGTGTTTGGGATCCTCAGTCATTTCAGCATAGGAATAATAGGAGAATTGCAGTTTTATTTCTGTATTCACATATCCAAAATACAATGTTTCTTTTTTATATTTTTATTTTTAAAGAAATTTTAGGTTACATAATTGTTATATCAAAAATATAGGGGATTCCCTATAACCCATCCCTTCTCCCTCTCACACTTATCCACATTAACAACATCCTTAATTAGTGTGGTACATTTGTTACAACTGATGAACACATATTGAAGCATTGCTACTATCCATGGACTATTGTTTGCATTATAGTTGGCATTTTGCCACATATAATTTTTTTTTAATTTATTTATTTTTTGTTGTGGGTAAAAATCAAAATTTTCACAATACATACCACTATTTGTAAAATGATATATAAATATATATGCATATATGTGCATTTGCTTACAAAAATGTTATTTATATATATAAACATATTTTAAGAGGTGCTTAGATTACCGAAAATATTACATGGAACCCACTGGGATTCCCATGTTCCCCACCTTCCACACCTCCCACCACATCCTACACAAACATCTCCTACAAGTGTGGCCCACCACCCTCAATGGACTTACACATCCTGGGGCCTTGCCACCAACCATAGGCCACAGTTCACATCGTAGGCCACACTCTCTCCCACACAGTTCTGAGCGGTGTGTGCTGATTTAAAATGGCCTACATCCGTTGCCACAATGGTACTCAGGACAACCTGCAAATCCCAAAGAAGCCCACATATAATTTTATAGGTTTTGACAAAATATATAATGGCCTATATCTGTTATTGCAATGTCATGCAGTACATTTCCAATGTCCCAAAAATTCTCCCATGTTACACCTATTCTTCCCTCTCCCCATCTCAGAACTTTTGGAGGCCACTGCCTTTATATCAATGATACAAGTTCTTCCATTGCTAGAATAATAATGTCTATAATGGAATAATAATGAAGAGTTTACTTTATTCCATTGTTCATTTCCCCAATTTTGAGGATTTTGGGATAGTGATACTGACTCTGTTTCTGATTGAGAGGGGGCTTAGATCCCATGGGGCAAATGGATGGAACTGTCTTGCTTGCAGTTTTACATACAATATTTCTTGATATACAAAAGTAATACCCATGCACTATTTTATTTGTGTCCTCTTCTTTCATTATCTAGAGTCAATTATCATCCACAAGTTACCTCTGGGCAATGTCATTATAGATGACAAGGATAGTGCTCCCATTATTTTCCCTAAAGCCTTCTGGAAATAAATATAGAGGCACTTGTTATAAGACAGGATTATTCCTGTCAGGATACAGTATTTCAAATAAATCTGCTCACTTGAGCTTACGTACATGAAACAGGATTGGACACTCACCTTAAATCCTGACTTTCCTATCTGGCATAAGAAGACAATATTATCTCATGAGTGTTTTTGTTATTGGTTTCTCTTTTCCGTCTCCTATACATCACTCTATGAATCACCAACACTTCTGTCCTGCAGTGTTCACTTATTTGTTGAGAGACCATGCCAGTAGGTATAGAATAGAAAATAGAGATAAAGAAGGTATGCACATAAAGAGACCAATGTCATCTTTTTTATTTTTTGCATTGAGATATTTCATTCTAGAACTTTTAGGAGAATTGCTAGTTCATCATGCAGGTGGAGTGAACATATGCCAACACTGGATGGACCTGAGGACAGCAAAGCAAGCAGGAGTTGATGGGATTCTACATACTGCTTAGAGCTTTAATATGCAGAATGCTAATTTATACTTATGTTAAATCAATTTATTGATGTGCTTGTGATTATCTACAAAATGGAAATAATGATTTATGCATGGTATTACTATTCAATTATGTTATGAAGGATTGCCTATAATTTTCTCTTTGCCAACCTCTATCAAGAATTTTCCACTTATTCAATTTGAATCAGTGAATTTAATCCTTTATTTTGCAGGTGTAATTCTTGGACTTATCATAGTATATGATGAAAGAGCATGTAAATATCTGTTCATTATATATCTTACAGCTCTCAAACCAGTGCTTGCATGAAACTCACCCAAAAATATTTTGAAGGAGCTAGTAAATTATAAATAAATTAAAGTTAGATGGATGTGTAAATGAAGAAGTACTGTTATGAAGAAAATATGTCTTCCATTTCTTCAGGTGGATGAATTCATCTTTCAAGTATTTGCAGAAAAGGCATTATGTAATTGGCATTTACACTTTGAGGGATGAGAGCAGCCATGCAATATTCTACCCACTCCAGGTAAACTTTACTGAGCAAAGCAATCCCTGACACCTTCCAATCTGCATGTAAAGAAATGGTCCTAATAATTAAAAAATCTTACAATAATTTTGATGTTGATTTTATATTGTCATGGTATTGGGGAAAAAACAGTAATATTCAATGCCATTTTTCAAAACAATAGCACTTTGTATATTTAAGATGGAATAAATGTACATGTTCAAGGGGCATTTGCTTAATCATATTGTCAGAGATTTGTATTTCATATTTATACATTTTTAAACATAGATACCATTCTGAGTATACCCCCTTTTAAATGTTTTATAAATGTTAAATTCACAAGGTAGGTATTACTATATGTTATATTGATAAGGAAGTTTAGGTTAAAAATGTTTGAGTGTCTCCCCTGTGCAACAAGGATATATATATGTGTGTGTGTGTGTGTGTGTATGTATTCACTCCTTTTTCAAAGTTTACATTGTGCATTTAATTGCATTTAATGTGTGGTCCCCACTGAATCAGGTTAGGGCTTTATTCTAGATTACTAGAGTCCTTTATGGGCAGAATAAAAGTTAGAAGGAGAGAGAAACCAGAGGGCTCTGTGTGCTTTGACATGTGACAGAAAAGCCAAGGACCAAGGAGAGCTTGCAGTTAGACCAGAAAGTGAGTCTTTTGGGGGATTGCACCTCTTTGTTGATGCCTTGAATTTACACTTCTCTTAGCCTTTCAAACGGGGGAGCCAACAATTCCAATTGCTTAGGAGAAGCTGTTACATAGTATTTGTATTAGCAGTCAGGAAACTACAACACTCTGAAAGCCCATTATATATCTAAAATATGGTATTAGTCATCTGATTAGAATTTGTATTAATTAATTGTTTTGATGATCTCAAACTATTAATACAAAATGAAACAGCATAGATTAGGATAAAGCTACTTATAAATATTGAAGTAGCCATTTTTAACCAAGACAATCAGATATGCTATCAATAATTTGGCAATAAAGTTTGGCATATAATAACAAGAAGAACAAAAAAACTACTGAATGAACCATTTTTGAAGGTCCTGAAATAAATATCACCAGAGAGAAGCAAAGGAGTCTTGCTACAGGAGGTTAGACTAAAAGTGACACTTTCCTGCCTTCTAGAGGTTTGAAGAGATTTTCCATGCTACAGGTAATTACATTAGTCTTGATTAAAAAAGGAGCCAAGAAACAAGAATTGAGCATGTGGGGACACAGCAAGTGTTCAATTAGCAGTGAGAAATTGAGGGTATAATATAAGCACTTCATATAGCAAGTACATTGCATGGTTTCAAGTCTTCAAGGAAAGTAAAAAAAATTAAGTAAGCCCAGAAAAATATGTGTGTTCTTTAGGGTTTAGTGAGTGCTTAGGATGGGATTCTGCAATTCTTCCTGTGGGAGATCCAAAACATGTGCTACTTAGTTACAACTTACAGCAACAGTGAAGACAGGGAAGGTTAGCAAGGAATTAGGTATGAGTACAACATCAGAGAACTCATCTGTGATTTATAATCCACACATTTTGCAAATGTAAAGAACACAATCTCTTTATGTAACAGCTTATTGAAATTCTGAAATATGTTCCAGTTTAATGGTAAACATAGCAGTATTTACATGAAACAGAAGACTTAACCCACTTCATCTTAATCACTTGATGATGTTATTAAATAATAAATATTGACTCTTACAAATATCTACTTATCTTAAGTTCAAAGAAAGATATTAAATTCATTATTCCTGTTTTCTAGAACTGTAATGATTGTGTAGAGAAATTAATTAATACATGTACCAATCAGTAAATTCATCACATTTTCAGCAGGGTCATTATTCTTTGGCAAATTTTTGTCACTGATCGATTTTAATAATAGTGATAAGAAAACTCTTACATTTAAAAATTCAAAGAGTATAAATGGAAACAAAAAGTCAAGTAAGAGTACACCTCCTTCAGTAACTGCCCCAAAGGATATGTTTTAAGGATTGTGTTAAGATTTCTAGAGATCTTTTTGAATTATTTTACAAATGTTCAATTAATGAGGGAGGCTTTATTGAGGCATTATTGAGTTCCCTGGTGGAGAACTTTCTCATTGTCATAGTAACCACCCTCAACCAAGGTCTTCATGCCCCCATGTATTTCTTCCTTAGGAATCTGCCTGTATTGGACATGTGCTACATTTGTGTCACTGTTCCCAAAGCATGTGTCATTTTCCTGCTTGACAATAGGGCAATCTCCATGGTGGGATGTGTGGCTCAGGTCTTCCTCATGGTTTTCTTTGCTTATGCTGAATTGCTGTTCCTCACCTCATGGCCTTTGACTGCAGTGTGGCCATTTGTCAGCCCCTCCACTACCCTGTGATCATGAACCCTGTGTTCTATGTCAAGAAGACACTAGCCACCCTACTCAATGGTGTGGTCTATGCAAGGTTCTACACTGGAAATGCATTCTGGCTGCCCTTCTGTCAGTCCAACGTGGTCCATCAAATTTTTTTATTATGTCCCCTCTCTGCTGAATCTCTCTTGCTCAGAGATCTTCATCAATGAAATTTTAATTTTTGTCTCTTCAATAGTGCTTGCTGGTAGCTGCTTTGTCTTCATCATCAAGTCTTATATTCACATATTTTCTACCGTGCTCAGGTTTCCAAATGATGTAGAACAAGGAAAGGTCTTTTTCACTTGTGTCCTTCACATCATTGTTGTAATCGTCTTTCTTGATTCAGGTGTTGCTATACATATGAAGCTAACCTCCAACTCACCCATAAGTCAGGACATGATCACCTCTGTGTTCTATTCTATAGTCCTTCCTTTCTTGAATCCTATAATCTATCATCTTAGAAACAAGCAGATAAAGGAGGCTTTAAGGACAATTATTGGCAGAAGGATTTATATGGAAAAATGATAGGATAATTAATTCAAGACATTCCCACTTTAAAAGGTGAGTTGAAAATGCCTCAAAGTTAAACTTCTTGCCTTTTTCCAACTTTAAGGGACATGACTTGAATTTTCAGAGACAGTCATTGTATTATATGTCTGCATAGTAACAACATAATTTTATTTTATTTAGAGATTTCTCCTTCAAAAACTTACATTCTAAGATACTTGAAATATCATTGCATAAGTATTGTGTCTTTTGCCAATTACTTCTGTTTCAATTGAGTTTTCTTTAAACTTATAGTGTTCTAGAAAATATAAACTATACTGTAACTTCTTGAGAAGTTTTGTGCTCTTTTAAGTGTCAATCAGAGATATTAATTCCTTGTGTAGTTAAAACCATTCTAAATATATATTAACATCTGAAATCTGGGCATAAAATCAAATTAAATATTTTTTTCTTAATAAAAGGTAAACATCTGAAAATATGTCATTGGTAATTATGAACAAAGATAACTCTCCCTGTATTTCATAATGTGGAAGAAGAAATGTTAAATAAGAATTACTTTTGTTCAAAAGCATCATGCACATGATTCTCCAACACACCACACTGTGGTGGAATATTTGTTACAGATTATGAGATAATATCATCAGACTATTACCACCAACCATGGTCCATAGAGTACCTTTGGCACACTTTTTCCATACACCTCCTATTATCAACACAGTACATCTTTGGCATTGATGCAAGAATATTACAGTATTGCTGTTAACCACAGTCCACTGGTCACACCAATTGTATTTTTCCCATACTTCTCCACATTCCCACCCTGCCATAGTGATGTATATCCACTCTAGCTCATAGAAAGATACTCTTGTATCTGTACCAATAGGCACTGCCCCTTTTGCTACTTCTAAGACTGCTATTATCATAGAGCACTGGTAGGTTATTACCATGGTATTATAATACTTGAAAATTAAGATGTTTTCTGCCTTCTTTTATTATATGCCAGTTGCATTAAAGTCATATGAAGTATATTCCATCATATATGAATGGACATTTATACATTATCTCTATTTGCAATTGTAGAATATATTGTGATTGAAATGGGAAATTTTAGTTTGTGTAAATATTCCTAGGTACAGATTAAATAAATAAAAACAACAACAAATGGTACTCCACAACACAGTGAACACTAATGCAAACTATGGAGTATAGTAATAGTATAATTACAATAATGTATTTCCCTCAATTGTAACAAGGTAACACAGTGTTGTAGGTGTTAATAATAGGTCGCTGTAACCGTTGGGGAATTTGATGTAATTATGAATTCCAAAAATATAATTAAATCATGCTTGTAAACTGATCTGTTAATCTGGGCATGATTAGGTTAGGATTAGGGCATTGAGCCCCACCCCTTGGTGGGTGGGGAATTGAATATAAAAGGCAAGGCAAAGGACAGTTGAAGCAGTCTTTTGAGAAGCAGTTTTGATATTGGAAAGAAGGCCCCAGGAGAAGAGAAGCAAGCCATTTGCCTGATCGTCTACATCTGACCTTGTGGAGGAAACAGGAGCCAGCTGACCTTGTGGAAGAAACAGGAGCTAAGCCTGGAGAGAAATGCAGCCCTGGGAAGAGAGGAACCCCAGAGGCCTGAACCCTGGCAAACACTGGCAACTGTCTTGCTCTAACACGTGGCAATGGACTGTGGTGAGAGAAGAATCTTAACACTTTATGGCCTGTTATATGTGGACTTCTACCCCAAATAAATACCCTTTATAAAAACCAACCCATTTTTGGTATTTCACATTAGCACCCCTTTGGCTGACTAATACAGTCACTTTATGAGAACTCTGTATTTTCTCTATGATTTTCCTGTAAACATACAACTTATATAATTAAATAAAAAAAGAACATTACCAGAAACCAAAAAAATATTATTATGTAGTAGGTTTATATAAACAATACTATAGTGTACAATCCAAGATGGTGAGCAATGCCTTAAAGCAAATAGTCATCATTTCCTTTAGAATTTAGAGAGCTCATTTTGAAATATTTTTGTTAATGAAATGCCATAACATTTGCACACATATAATTATATAACTTGGCAATCCCAAAATTCTCTTGATTGAGGGATGAACAATGGACTAAAGTATACTTATTATTCTACCAAAGACTTATTATTCTAGCAATAGAAGAACTCTTATCATTGATATAAAGGCAGAGGCCACCAGAGGTTCTGAGGGGAGGGAGAAGGAAGAATAATACGGGGGCATTTTCAAGACATTGGAATTGTGCTGCATGACATTGCAATGATGGATATAGGCCATTATATATTTTGTCATAACTTAGAAAATTGTGTGTAAACTGTAATGTAAAGTATAATCCACAGTTAGTGGCAATGCTGCAATATGTGTTCATCAATTGTAACAAATGTAACAAAATAATGTAGGATGTGGTAATGTGGGAAAATATGGGAGGGGTAGAGAGTGGAGCATGTGAGAATCCCTTTTATTTTTTATGTAACATTTATATAATCTAAAGTATCTTTTAAAATTTTTAAAAATAAATGTATTAAAAAATAAAAAAGTATCACAAACTTTAACATTTTTCTCACTAAAACTGATGGAACAAAGTAAAAAATAAGAATGAATATAAGATTTGAGTATGTAATTTACTAACTTGCCCAAATTAACACTCATAGGATACTATTCCATAAATGTGCAAAATATATTTTCTTTACAAATATACATTGGTAATTTACTAAAATGGACCCTATTCTGGGCCATAAGGTTGTCTGCATGAAGTTCAAAACCCTGAAACTGTACTAATATGCTCTTTGAACTCAGGCATTAAAGCAAGAAGGCAGTATTGAAATCTCTGAGTAATTGTTTATATTTCTGTATCTCCTAGTAGTCTTATCAGTTTGATTTACACATTTTTAAAGGATTTTATTTATTTATTTGTTTATTTATACCCCCCCCACACACATCATTGTTGTTTTGTGCTTGCTGTCTGGTCTCCGTGTGTTCTTCTGTGTCTGCTTGTCTTCTCTTTATGTGGCACTGGGAACCAATATTGGGACCTTCCAGAGTGAAGAGAGGCTGCTCAATCTCTGTGCCATTTCAGCTCCCTGGTCTGCTGCATCTCTTATTGTCTCTCTGTGTCTCTTTTGTTGCATCATCTTGCTGTGCCAGCTCTCCACACAGGCCAGCACTCAACATGGGTCAGCTCACCATGTGGGCCAGCTTGCTTTTCACCAGGAGGCCCCAGGAATTGAACCCTGGACCTCCTATAGGGTAGAAGCCACATCTACTTTCCAACTTTATGCATTTTGAAGTACCCCCCCTTTTTTGGCAAGTTAAATATAAGTACTTCTATGTCATCTTGATTAAGTAACTGTTTTATTAATATGAAATAATATCATTTATGCCTGGTCTTTGCTCTAAATTCTACATTTTATTTTGTTAAACTAAACACTGCACATTTTAAAAGATTGCTTTAGCATGCATACCTTTATGTGTTCATTTACATTTAACCAGTTTGGACTTTAATATTGAAGTGAATTTCTTGAAGGCAGCATAGAATTGGGACTTGATTTATAATCCTATCACAGATTCTCTGCTTTATAATTGTGATGTTTTACTCTTTAAATCCTTTGTATGTATTGATGTGTTAAAATATTAAATCTATTTGATAGTTCTTTTATGTTCTTTTTGTTTCATCTATTCTTTGTTCTCTCAGATATATTTTCATGTCTTTATTTGGACTGAGTAAATATATTTTATTTTCTTATTCATTTTTAGCTATATATGTATATATATACATATTATTTTCTACAGTTGTTAATTTTGAGGAGCTTGTATTACACATATTTATGTTATCTCAGTCTACTTCCATTTGATAATATATAATTTTATATATAAGTGAAAAGAAAAACTATCATATTTTTCCTGATATTTTTCACCATTTCTGGTGCTCTTCATTCCTTTGTGTAGGTCCATATTTTCAAACTATATCCTTATATTTCTTCCTCAAAGATTTTCTTTAACATTTTTATATCATGGATCTTGTGGTGATGAATAATTCCCACTTTTGTATGATTCAATACTCATAATAAATAAATGCATTTTCATTTTTTGAATGCAGTTCTATATAACTTTTTATTTTTTTTGCCTGTGAGAATTCTGCTATCATATTTATCATTGTTTCTGCACTTGTAATGCAACCTCCCTCCCTTTTCCTGGAAGCTATCTGTTTCCAAAACAAGGGTAGGACTGATGTAAGGTAAACATTTCCATTTCAGAAGGAACAAGATGGAAGGAAACAGATGCCATGTTCCACAAACAAGTGAAAAGGGGAAGAGGATGCAACCATGGACATAAATAGATTTATAATTATTCTAGCAATGGAAGAACTTTTATCAATGATATAAAGAGAGTTACCACCAGAGGTTCTGAGGGGAAGGAGAGGGAAGAATAGGTGTAACATGGGGTAGTTTATGGACATTGGAATTGTCCTGCATGACATTACAATGATGGATACAGGCCATTATACATTGTTTCAAAACTAGTAAAATTATGTGGTGCAAATTGCAAACTACACTGTAAACATATAGTACATGCTTCAATATGTGTTCATCAATTGTAACAAATGTACCACACTAATGAAAAATCCTGTTAATGTGGGAAAGTATGGGAGGGGGAGGGGGAGGGGTGGGGTATATGGGAATCCCTTTTATTTTTTGGTGTAACATTTATGTAATCTAAAGCTACTTTAAAAATTAAAATTTAAAAATTTAAAAAACCCAGCAGACAAACACCATTCTTTCCCAAGGTCTGAATTATCTGTGGTTTGTTGATTTGCCCTCTGGACCTGTTGTGGCTGCAGCTCCACACTTCCCAAGCACTGGTACAGTGACCTTGCTCATCCCAAACACTGAGCAATAAGACACTGTCTGCAGGAACCTGGACAGAAGGCCTGCACCTCCAAACCCTGAGGCACTATTCCTGCTCCATCCACATGCTGCATGGAATGTCCTCTCTCTCAACCTGAAGAAATCTCTTCTTACCTAAACTCTGCTTCCATCATTCTCCCATGGCCTAATTTTTCTTTCATTTCTAACACTGCAATCTTTGTAATTCTAAGCTGGCAATTCAGGACATTAGATCATATTTCCCATGTAGTTATATTCTAGTCATAATTTACATCCCTGCCAGTGTGAACCATTTGTACTTAGGACTTTTGAAGATTTTATTAGTTAAAGTGTGAACTCATTTGTGAATAGGTTATTTGAATATCTTATTTAGATTAGGCCAAATTGAATCAGGCTGGGTCTTAATCCATATGACTGGAGCCCATAATTTCCAAAGAAATTCAGATGCTGTCAGTCAGTAAAGTCCAGAAGCCAGCATAAACCAAAGGTTAAGGCACAAGGAAAGGGAGATTTCCAAGTGATGGAAACAGAGAAGGAAGCCAAAGAAGCCCAAGGATAGTGGTAAGTCAAAACCTGAATGCTACAGATTTGTAGAAAATCATGGCCTGTCAAGACCTTGATTTTGGATTTTTAAATAAATTTCTAATGTAAGCAAACCAGTGTGTAGCATTTGTTATATCACACACTGGAAACACTGGAAAACCAAGAATTTTGGGTTCTGAAAAGTGGGTTTCTGCTTTTACAAATAGTTAAAAATAAACATATTTACCCCAATGTTATTATCAACAAATATTTTATTATACATTTTAGTTAACATTTGCAATAGCTCTTTATTTATGCACATTTTAGAAAAGATAAATGGAAAGAGTAATATACATAAAACAATGATTACTTCATAAGATAGATTTCGTTAATCATGATAGAACAATTTTGTGTTGTGATGATTAATATAGAAAAACTGAGGAGCATATTTTATATATTTGAAATTCATTAAACACTGTTGGATCTTTATGAAATATGATTTTTAATTCTTCTGAATACATTTTCTTAATATACTTTCACAGCTTCCTTTGCTTGTTTGTTTCTAAGGCTTTAGATGATAAGATTGAGTAATGGAGGAACTAAGGTATAAAATAGAGAAATAATCATGTTCTGAATTGTTTCTGAGGTTACTGAAGGCTGTAGGTACACAGAGCTGACAGAGCTGAAGTAGGCAGGCACCACAATGATGTGAGGGACTTAGGTGGAAAAAGACTACTTTCTCTCCCCTGTTTGGAGACTTGACCACTCTAGAAAATAGGTGAATATAAGACTTAGTTATGATGATAGAGCAGGCATCACCAATCATCATGGCAGAGGCAAGAATGGCAATCTCATTGCTGAAAATATCACAGCAAGAGAGCCTCATCAGCAAGGAGATACCACAGAAATGGATTGACTTTGTTGGGCTAAGAGAAGGACAGTTGAAATGTGTTTCCAGTGTATACACTTGCATAGGCAAGACAACTGTGTTGGGAGGCTAGTGTCCTACAGACAGTAAGAGGTTCATGACCAAAGGGCAATGGAGGCTCTCTCATGTGGCCACCTAGTGGTCACAGGCAAGAAGGTGAGGAACACCACCTGTACATATAGACTAAAATGACCAGGGATGTATGAGTTGTTCACTCAACCACTGAAATGCCCCTCCTGTCAGAGAGAGACTTGACACAGTCATTTGGGACAGTGATATCCATGTACAGAAGAAGTACATGGACATGTGAAGTTTCTGTTCCATGGTAGAAGCAATGACAATGAGAAGATCCTTAACAGGTGCCAGAATACCTCAGCAGGAATAATATGACATGCAGAAAGCTTAGCTCCTATCCACACTCCTAAACCACTTAAAGTTGTTATTGCTCAATTGTATGTGTTTGTAATGAAAATAAGTAGACTTACTTTCCATATGTATCCACTGAATTTCATTATCTAGCTTATGAATTTTGTTTCTATTTGATTGCATTCTCTTTAAGGTTCCTTTTAATATTCTCTTATCCCACTCAGAACGTTACTTCCCACAAGATAATAATCTAAAATGTTCACATGCTAAGCCCAGTGCCTTTATTATTTACTTCTACTTCCTCTAACATATTATCTATTTACTAACCACTCTTTAAATCCCTATGATTTTTCCTACTTTTTGTCACTTAAATACCATGATTGTCACCAATATTATTCAATGAGATCCAAAACTTGGAATCAATGCTGTTAGTTGTTTGAAATGTTTGTTATATATGAAACTATCCATTTCATTATAATATTTAAATTTTTCTATTCATATGAACAATTTACTGAAGAAAAAAGTTACAAAAAAACTAAATAAGCCTTTAGCTTTCATATATATGCAAATAAAAAAGATTTTGTGGATAAACATTTTGAAACTTTTTTAGAAAAATTCAGTTTTTACTTCTTCACATGATATACACATTTTCTCTACCAAGATTTATTAAACCTTGGCTACTGCCTCTATATCATGCTGTAGTGAAGACCAGTTAATTTTTCCTTGAAACTTTTGTGAAGTAATTACTTCCAAACTTAAAATAAATGTGAATTTCTAAAAAAAAATTGTAATTAAATGCATTTTAGCATAACTGACATATCAATAACATTCTTCACTATACAAATTCCTTACAAAGTCTAATTCCCAATGTAATATCACATAATACACCTCTAGCTAACATGAGACATGTTCAAGTTAAAGTCTTACTTAATCTTTCAACAAATTTTTAGTGATTGTATACAACCAGCCATAATTATTCCAGGCACTGGGGTTTTAGTAGAAGAAGAAATATTTTATTATTTTAAGGTACTTGATACCAGTGGAAAAATGTAATGCAAAAGAAAATAAATATGAAAACTTGGTAAAATGATGGGTGCTAGGAAAATAAGTGAATAAATATCTGCAAGAAGTCTCACTTATTCAAGTTAATAGATGGAAAGGTAAAATAGGAGTTTATAATATGTAAATTAATATAGCAATATAGACAATTTCTTTTCATGCAAAACCACTTAATATTTTTCTCTTCAACATAAATATTAAATTATCAACAAGCAAGTGATACTGATTGAACTGATTCAAACTAATCAATTGACTTATTTATGTGATCAATTTGTAATAAAAAATATTCCTTTTTTCACAGGGCTTTTTCTTTTATGTATTGGTATCATATGGACATAGTCTCAGGCCACAGACATAAATAAAACCAAAGAACAATCAGCAAATACTTACAAAGCAGAGAATTTCAATTAATGAAAAAAATATATGGCTGATTTATAAACTTGAGTGTTTTTAGCAAAAAATAAATTTTCACTGATTTTTGAAAAAAATTGACCATATTTTTTGATCAAATATAAATAGCAATCATCTTTATTTTAAGATATGAAAAATCCTTAGTGAAATACTTCCAAGTGAATGAATATAATTTGGTTGTACATAAAACTCAGAGTAAAAATAAAAGTAAGAAGGATAGTGAAA
This sequence comes from Tolypeutes matacus, assembly GCA_026826555.1. Classification (NCBI taxonomy): domain Eukaryota; kingdom Metazoa; phylum Chordata; class Mammalia; order Cingulata; family Chlamyphoridae; genus Tolypeutes; species Tolypeutes matacus. Next base: position 2,695,730 of record JAKSZT010054587.1, read on the forward strand.
GGAAAAGTTAAAATATACACAACTATAAGAAAAAAAGGCAAAAAAAGTGCAGAAATTAATCAAACACCTGAAGATGCAACAATTGAAAAAGTCCTTTATCCTTACATTATGGCCAGTAAAATGGGAAATCAACCCTGTAGAACTGCTTCTAAAGTATTACTTAAGAAAATGTGCATAATACTAAAATGGTTTGTGTAAATTAGTTATAGATTAATTCCAACTGTTTTATATGTTGTTTGTGCTTTCATAGGAATGCCCTTCTTGGTCCCCACTGTAAATTAGGTATACAAAATTCTGTGCATTTTCCCAGTCTATAAGAAACAAATTATAGTTGGAAAATAAAACTTTTGAATTAATAGAGACAACATAAACAATTATCAGCCATGCTTTATTTTTATATACTAAACAAGGAAGTTTATCACACTTGTTGATATTACAGTTGTGACATTTGAATTACAACAAGGACTATAATATAATTAGCAAGAATTATCCAATTTGGAATTTTCTTAAATAAATTGACTATACATTTACTAGGTGGATTTATTCCTTTAATGCAATATTTAATCTTTCAAGAAAATATAAGTCCCAGAAAAATATTCCTCAACCTCCTTCTCAAGAGAAGTCACAAACTTCTGCTACTCTGACCTCCTTTTATATTGTGTGCCATATCACAACCTGGGTAAGATGTTATGTCTGATGAAAAGGTCCTGTCAGAACTTAAACCCAGAAAATGGGAACAAGTGGCCCCAGATCATTATCAGAACTGGAATTCTCAGTGACAGGACCCTCTCCCCATTTGATGGATAAAAAACACACTCAAATTATAAATTGGTCTTTCTTCCCCTGCCATCTGTCTACCCCGACCTAAAGCAATTTTTAAAAATTAATTTATTTTTTATTGTGTGTAAAAATCAAAAAATTCACAATACATACCAATATTTGTAAAATGATATATATATATATATATATATATATATATATATACATACATACATATATGAGCATTTGCTTACAAAAATGTTATATATATATATATATATATTTTTTTTTTTAAAGAGGTACTAGATTACCTAAAATATTACACAGAACCCACTGGGATTCCCATGTTGCCCACCTCCCATACCTCCCACCACATCCCATGCAAACATCTCATACAAGTGTGGCCCACCACCCTCAATGGACTTACACATCCTGGGGCCTTGCCACCAACCATAGACCACAGTTCACATTGTAGACCACACTCTCTCCCACACAGTTTTGAATGGTGTGCTGATTTAAAATGGCCTACAACCATTGCCACAACGGTACTCAGGACAATCTCCAAACCCCAAAGAAGTCCCTGTATTTCAAATATTCATCTCCTCCATGCCCCAAAAGTGTCAAGTGGCCACTGGCTCCACCTCCTTGTTATAATTTCTTCCATTGCTAGAATTACCATACGTGTACAACAGAATGCCATCAAGTCCACTCTAGTCCATAGTTCTTCCCCCAATCCTGAGGGGACTGGAAAGGTGATGTCCACTCCACCTCCAAGTGAGAGAGGGCTTATATCCCATGGATATGGTGGTGGGATGATCCTGCCTGCAGATGCAGGCCCTCTCCATTCCCTGGGATGGACATTGCCCATTGTTGTCTCCTCACCAGGTGACTTGGATGAATCCATTGAGCTGTAGGGAAGGAGTTGCAGCTCTACCGAGATTCCACGCACACCTGGCACATAGGTAGGCCAGAGGCGCCAGTCTCTGGAAGTATACCTAAAAATTTCAGCATCACATATAGGTTTGAATTGAAGGGCCTGATGAACCATGTGCAGGGAGGACTTATTTGAGTCTAATTCTGTCACTCTCAGGGGCACAGATTCCAAAATAGAACCCACTGATAAGGCATCAGTCTCTGGGGCTATCCCCACTTATATAGGACCAGGGTGTCTCCGGAGCTCTCAGGAACCCCACTGAGTGGGGTGATAGGCACTTAGATGTTCTATGAGCTCCTACTGAGGTGTGTGTAAGAGTTACCTCTGGGATGACCTCCCGACTCTCTTTGAAGTCTCTTAGCCACTTGAACTCATTTGTCTTTACCTTTTCCCCCTTTTATTCAAGGTCTTTTTCCAGTTGTGTTGCTAGTTGGCTCTTGGTATTAATCCGTCATTGCCAGGGAGGCTTATCCCCGGGAGTCATGTCCCACATTGGGGGGAAGGTAATGCAATCATATGCTGAGTTTTGCTTAGAGAGAGGCCACATTTGAGCAACAGGAGGTTCTCAGGTGGCAACCATTAGGCACCCAATAACTGCAGGCTAAGTCTCAGTTACAAGAGCAAAGACTCACAAGGGTAGTAACCAATAAAAAGAACACATCAGTGGGTCATCCTTTTTTGACAGACACTGTCGCTCCACTCAGAGGACTATTGCAACTCCCTTGGAGACTGTGGCAGAGCTCTCAAGACTAGGAATTCAGATTCCCTCATTTATTGTGTGATTGTCCTCCAATAATGACCATGCCTCATCTTTTGATCTTTTGAATGATTTTGTATATCTTTCATGTATATTCGGAAGAACTAATTACCATGAAACCCACCTCCCAGACACCCTCCACCAATAATCCCCTGCAGTATCCATTCTAAACTTTCTGTAATCCAAATCCTCCATGAACATGTAGTCCATAAAATAAACAAATACACTTACTAGGAAAAAGAAACAACTACGATAAGCTTATATGCAAGAGAGAAACATAAGGAAACTAAGGGAAAAAAACAAGAACAACAAAAAAAGCAAATAATCAAACAAAAAACAAAACAAAACAAAATGTAATTAGTGGATTGGGACATTCAAAAAAATGGGCAAAAAAGTAAAGGAAATGCCATATATATATATTCTTTTTTTTTCCTTTCTCTTTTCTTTTCTTTCCTACTTTATCACTATGTTATGTCCTGTGTGCCGTGACACCTTCTTCCTCTCAATCCCCATTGTCTCCCAATTTTTCATTTAATTTTCAAAGAAGTTTTAGGTCACAGCAAAGTCACACACGGAGTGACAGAGACTCCCAGATACCAAACCACCCCCCTTCCCTACCCCATATTAAACTCTCCCCCCTTTTTTGGATGTTAGCATTATTATAACTGTTATACAGATAGCAAAATATAGCAACTAAAAATTGTCATAGATTTACAGTATAGTTTACAATATAGATGATACAGTTTAATAATTTTGATGATATTTACCATGTCCTGTGTCCATTACTGTAAGATAATGAAAAACCTTCTCCATACCACCAAACACCCCATTAGATCTTGACTGTTCCCTTCCCTCCAGCCCCTCAGGGCCCATGATACCACCCTATCCTGACCCATGGAATGTCAAGATTCACAGTGACATGTCCTGGGAATTTGAACCTGCCTTCCTAATCCACCCACCCCCCAGTGCTGCACCACCAAACCAAGGAACACCACCATTCATCTGCCCCATCCCCCAACATGCAACCACACTCTACCCTTTACCATACATTATGTCCACATGGTTGATGGCTCAAAGCCTGCTCTTCTCTTACTCTCCTTTGTTAACCTATCTTTCAGACAATGGTTCTCAGAGACTGCTCACTTTCCTCAGTTCAGATCAGTGAGGTCATATACTGTTCATCCTTCAGTGCCTGGCTTGCTTCACTCAACATAAGGTCTTCAAGATCCATCCAAGTTATTCTATGTGTTAGCACTTTGTTCCTTCTTACAGCTGAGTAATATTCCATTGTATGTATGTACCATATTTTGCTTATCCATTCATCTGTTGATGGGCACCAGGGCTGATTCCAACTTTTGGCAATGGTGAACAATGCCACTATGAACATTGGTGTGCATATATCTGTGTCTTTCCTTTCAGTTCTTCTGGGTATATACCCAGCAGTGAAATTGCTGGATCATATGGAAGATCTATTGTTAGTTTTCTGAGGAACAGCCCAACTGTCCTCCACAGTGGCTGGACCATACCGCAGTCCCACCAGCAGTGGATGAGGGTTCCTATTCCTCCACATCCTCTCCAACATTTAGTGTCTCCTGTTTTTTTAATAGCTGCCATTCTGATGGGTGTAAGATGGTATCTCATTGTAATTTTAATTTGCATTTCCCTGATAGCAAGTGATGTTAAGCATTTTTTCATGTGCTTTTTAGCCATTTGTATTTCTTCCTTGGAGAAGTGTCTTTTCAGGTCACTTGCCCATTTTTTAAATGGGTTGTTTGTCCTTTTATTTTCAAGGTGTAGGATTTCTTTATATATGCAGGATATTAGGCTCCTATCAGATATATGGTTGACAAATATTTTTTCCCATTGGGTAGGCTGCCTTTTTATTTTCTTAATAACATCCTTTGAAGTGCAGAAGTTTTTAATTTTGATGAGATCCCATTTATCTATTTTTTCTCTTGCAGCTCGTGCTTTGGCTGTGAAGTTCATGAAACCATTTCCTATTGCAAGGTCCTGTAGATGATTCCCTACATTATCTTCCCAGGTCTTTATGGTTTCGGCTCTTATATTTAGATCTTTGATCCATCTTGAGTTTATTTTATATAAGGTGTGAGACATTATTCTTCTCTCATTATTTTGGATATGGATATTCTGTTCTCCAAGCACCACTTGTTAAAGAGGCCCTTCTCTCTCGATCGAGTGGGCTTTGTGGCCTTGTCAAATATCAGATGACTGTATATGCGAGGATCTATATCAGAACTCTCAATTTGGTTCCATTGATCAGTAGGTCTATCCTTGTGCCAATACCATGCAGTTTTGATCACTGTTGCTTTGTAGCATGTTTTAAAGTCAGGTAGTGTGATATCTCCAACTTCATTTTTCTTTTTCAATATGTCTTTGGCAATTTGGGGCCTTTGCCTCTCCAAATATATTTTGTGGTTAATTTTTCCAGTTCCTTAAAAAATACAGTGTTGACTTTTATTGTGATTGCATTAAATCTGTAGATTAGTTTGGGTAGGATAGACATCTTGATGATGTTTAGTCTTCCTATCCATGAACAGGGAATATTTTCTATTTATTTAAGTCTTCTTTGATTTCCTTTAACAGTGTTGTGTAGTTTTCTGTATATAAGTATTTACATCTTTAGTTAAATTTATTCTTAGGAATTTGATTCTTTTAGTTACTATTGTAAATGGTATTTTTTTCCTGTTTTCCTCCCCAGTTTGCTCATTATTGGTGTACAGAAATGCTACTGATTTTTGAGCTTTGATCTTATAGCCTGCAACATTACTGAACTCCTTTATAAGTTCTAGAAGCCTTGTTATTGATTTCTCAGGGCTTTCTATGTATAGGATCATGTCATCTGCAAATAATGAAATTTTTACTTCTTCTTTTCCAATCTGGATGCCTTTTATGTCCTTTTCTTGTCTCAGTACTCATGCAAGTACTTCTAAGACAACATTAAATAGGAGTGGTGATAGTGGGCATCCTTGTCTATTTCCCGATCTCAGAGGGAAGGCTTTTAGGATTTCACCATTGAAAATGATGTTAGCTTTGGGTTTTTCATATATACCCTTTATCATTTTCAGAAAATTTCCATCTATTCCTATCTTTTGTAGTGTTTTTATGAGGAAAGAGTGCTGTATTTTGTCAAATGTTTTTTCTGCATCTATAGAGATGATCACGTGAGTTTTTTCTTTCAATCTGTTTATGTGGTGTATTACATTGATTGATTTTTTTACATTGAACCATCCTTGCATATCCAGGATGAAACCCATTTGGTCATGGTGTATAATCCTTTTGATATGTTGTTGAATGCGATCAGCAAGTATTTTGTTCAGTATTTCAGCATCTAGGTTCATTAGAGAAGTTGGTCTGTAATTTTCCTTTCTTGTGGTATCTTTATTTGGTTTTGGTATTAGGGTAATTTTGGCATCATAAATGAGTTAGGCAATATTCCTTCTACTTCTATTTTTTGGAAGAGCTTAAGTAGAATTGGTGTTAGCTCTTTCCAGAATGTTTGGTAGAATTCAGCTGTGAAACCATCTGGTCCTGGACTCTTCTTAGTTGGGAGGTTTTTGATGAGTGAGTCTAACTCTTTACTTGTAATTGGACTGTTGAGTTCATCTATTTCTTCTTTCATCAATGTCTGCTGTTTGTGGGTTTCTAGAAACTTGTCCATTTCCTCTAAATTGTCATTCTTGTTGGCATATAATTTTTCAACGTATCCTCTTATGATACTCTTTATCTGTGGGGTCAGTAGTGATATCACCTTGCTCATTCCTTATTTTATGTATTTTCATCTATTTTCTCTTTTTCTTTGTTAATCTGGCTAAGGGTTTGTCAATTTTGTTGATATTCTTGAAGAACCAACTTTTGTTTTTTTTTTATTTTTTCCAGTGCTTTCTTATTCTCTGTTTCATTTAGTTCTGCTCTAATCTTTGTTAGTTCCTTCTTTCTACTTCCTTTAGGTTTAGTTTGTTGTTGTTTTTCCAATTCCTCCAAGTGTGCAGTTAGGTCTTCAATTTTAGCTCTTTCTTCTTTTTTAATATATGAATTTATGGCTATGAACTTCCCTCTCAGGACTGCTTTTGCTGCATCCCAAAGCTTTTGATATGTTGTGTTGTCTACAAGGACTATAATATAATTAGCAAGAATTATCCAGTTTGGAATTTTCTTAAATAAATTGACTATACATTTCCTAGGTGGATTTATTCCTTTATTGCAATATTTAATCTTTCAAGAGAATATAAGTCCTAGACAAATCCCCCCCCCTTCTCAAGAGAAGTCACAAACTTCTGCTACTCTGACCTTCTTTTCTGTTGTGTGCCATATCACAACTTGGGTAAGATGTTATGTCTGATGAAAAGGTCCTGTCAGACCTTAAACTCAGAAACTAGGAACAAGTAGCCCCAGATCATTATCAGAACTGGAATTCTCTGTGACTGGACCCTCTCCCCATTTGATGGATAAAAAACACACTCAAATTATAAATTGGTCTTTCTTCCCCTGCCATCTGTCTACCCCCAACTAAAGCAATTTTTGTTTACTCTTTTAGTTGAAAGGCCAGCCATGATGGGACTTCTTCCCCTGGTTTTTGGACTTTTGTACCATGTAAGTGACAAGGAGAGTTGCCCTTTCTGGACTCTTTATTCCATACAATAAAATGATCATTTGCTAAGTGTCTGTTGTTCCCTAAACCCGTGTTCCCATGTGCACCATTGCAGCATCTCATTCCATATCTTTAATCCATCCTGTGGATATTCTATGCTTCTGTAAAGCATAATTGGAATAGGCACAGTAAACAAGCTTTAGAATCCCCATTCTGATTTTCTGTCCTGTGGAGTGAGGTCTATTATGATAGGAAAGGGCAAATTCAAGCCACTGAAACTGGCTCTAGCTAAGAAAATATTAAGCCAATAGCAAAATCAAATCCCTAGAGTATTTGCAGAGATTAGTGCCACCATCAAGCACTTGAAGGGAGCAAGCAGCAGTGCTGATTCCCACCATATCCTCATAAAGCTCACCCTATTTAGCCAATGCCAAAAGCAGATGGACCTTGCAGAATTGCAGTAGATTACTGTTCATGTAATCAGGTGGTGAATACAACCAGAGATGATAGTCTAGATGTAGCCTAAGCAAATGGACAGGTCCACTGGTACCTATTATGCAGTTATTTCTGTAGAGAATGCTTGTTTTGGATACTATTACAAAACCACAATAAACACTTTGCTTTTAGCTGGCAAAACTAGTGATACACATTCAGTGTCATACATCATGGGCTTATCAATTCTCCAGTCCTATAAGATATATAAGTTTCAGAAGATGATACATACACACATGTATTCTGCTGGTTAAGTTTCTCCTGTAACAAAAAGTTTTCCAATCATCAAAAAGGAAAGGATATTTATTTATGTCCACTTTAATTAATTGAAATTATATATATATATATATATATAATATTAATTTTCAATTTATAAGACCTGCATAACCAGGGTTGTATTTATTCCTAAATATTGTTTTTATGCTATTGTAAATGAAATCATTTCCTTATTTCATCTTTTAAATTTTTCATTGCTGTTGTGTATAAATACAAGTAATTTTTGTGTTTATCTTGCATAATGCAATTTGCTGAATTTATTAATTACCAATGACTATTTTAACTATGTTTTTAAAAAGTTTTATTCCAGTAACATATATGCAGCCTAATATTTTCATTTTAGCCACATTCAAATATACAATTCAGTGGTTTGAATACATTCAGTGAGCTACCATCACCACTACCCATTATTGAATCTTTTCCATCACCTCAAATAGAAACTCTTTATCCATTAAGCATTAATTCCCCATTACCTACCCCTCTCTCCAATCCTGTAAGATTGTATTCTAGTTTCTGACTGTATGAATTTGCTTATCCTAATTATTTCCTATCAGTGAGATCATACAGTATTTACTCTCTTTAATCTGCCTTACTAGACTTAAATGATGTCTTCAAGGTTCACCCATGTTGTCACATGGATCAGAACAGTGTTTTGATAGTGTTTTTTATATGTTTTGTCAACTCTGAATACAGAAAATTTTATTCATTCCTTTCAAATTTGAATACATTTTGTTTCTTTTTCTAGCCTGATTTCACTGGCTAGAAATTCCTGTGCAGTGTTGATTACTCATATTTGAAGTGGGCATCTGTGCCATCTTCCTGATTTTAAGGGGAAATTTTTCAGTCTTTGCCATTGGCCATGACTTTAGATGTAGGTTTTTCATAAATGCTCTTTTTCAGGTTGAATAAATTCCCTTCTATTCCTATTTTTAAAATTATTTTCTTTATCATAAAATGGTCTTGTAATGCAAATGCTTTTCTGAAACAATTTTTAAAATAGAGGAAATGTGTTTTTCCCTTCATTATAACAATGTGTTCCATTTCATTTATTAATTTTAACATGCTGAAACATGCTTGCTTAATTGGAAAAAATCCAACTTGGTCATGGAATGTAATCCTATTAATATACTGCTGGCTTCAGTTGGCTAGTGGTTTGTTGAGTATTTTTTTTCAGGTATAATCATAAGTTTATTGGATTATAGTTTGTTCTTCGGTGATGTGCTTGTGTGGCTTGGTAAAAGTTATTGATTGCCAGGAAGCAGATGTGGTGCAAGTGATTGAGCTCTGGCATACCACATGGGATGTCCCATGTTCAGTTCCCTGTGCCTCCTAAAGAAGAAAAGCAAGACAGCAATCTGACATGATGGGCTAGAATGGTGAGCTGATGCAACAAGAGACACAAGGAGGAAATCATATTGAAAGGCACAACAAAGCAGGGAGCAGAGGTGGCTCAAGTGATTAGGTTTCTCTCTCTCACATGGGAGGTCCCAAGTTAGGTTCCCAGTGCCTCCAAAACAGAATACACAATGAACACAGCAAGTGCAATCAATGAGGGGTTGTGGAGAAATAAATTAAAAAAATCTTTTTTTTTTTTAAGAGCTATTGATTGCCTGGTAGAAGGCATTGGGAAATACTCCTTTCTCTTCTATATTTTGAAAATGTTTGAAAATAAATGCTATTAATTCTTATTTAAATGTTTTGTAGAAGTCACCATTGACTCTTGGCTTTGTTTGTTTGAAAGCTTTTAGCCTTTGGTTTCTGATTCTATGTTTCTACTATTTGCATCTAAGCCCATGTCCTGATGATCAGATGGAGAGGAGAACTTTCAATCACAAAAGTCAGTGTGTTTACTAGGGATAATGTTGGAAAGGTACATGTATCTAGCTGTCTTTTTTGTATGTCTATTAAGTATTGTGTACAGTTAAACTTTTCAGTCTGTATGGGACCATGAGATAATGTGCTATATGCTCTCTAGAGAGCTTGTTTAGAGAATATTTTTGTATCTATCACTGGAGAGTGTTAATTGCAGGTACCATTATATAATACCTTCCAGACCCCCTTTTATCTGTTATTCAAGGGAGCTTGAAGAACCGTTACAGAGGGGACAGACAGAATAAGTTAGTGCAAGAAAATGCAAATCATATCCAGAGGAGAGGCTGACAATACAGGGGATTTAGATAATGCCAGAATAAGTACAAGCTTCCATGATTGTAAAGAGAATGGTGAAGAGACTTCAGAAGATATATACATACATATAATTTAGTTATTGATCACTTTTCATCTGTATGTAATCTGTTATTTAATCTACTCCTCAATTTCTGTAAAATTTTTATGGAAATAAAAATGCACAATAAAATACACAAATCTTCATGTATATGGTTCCATGAAGTTTTCCCTTATGAAGTGTCTCAGGTAACCAAACCTAAGAACCAGAACAGAAGCAGTGACTCAGGTGGTCTTCATGCTGCCATCCATTCACTATGGGTGGTGACTAGCCTAGCCAATGAATCCACATATATAAATTCTCATCATTGCCTCTGGCAGCTAATGTGACATGTTTTGTACATGAGATTCATCCACGTTTTTGTGTGAATGTGTAGTGCTTTCTTTCTTATAGTTTTCTATTGTAGAGTTCACTTTTATATTAATAAGAACATTTTCATTATAATATATTGATATAATATATATTAAAACAATAATACATAATATATTGCTAAGAAGTATTCACACACTCATATATATAAAATGTAATTTATTATTTCTACCCTTGGGGGTTCTTTGGACTTCCAATATGAAGCACTTAGAATATCATTATTATGAACATTTTTGTACGTTTGTTTTTGTGAACATATATCTATTTCTGTGGGGGTACACAAATAAGAGTAAGATCAATAAATGATGCAATATGCATGTGTTCAACTTTGGTAGATAGTGCCAAATTATTTTTCCTCAGTGTTGTTGCTGAGAAATAAGAGATGCCACAATGTGTTTAATTCCTTAGAAGATATCTGAAGCTAAAAATTAAATATATTACATGTTGCCGTCCCTCCAGAAAAGTTGAAGACTTTAGTATCCAAGTATGTTTGTTTATGTGGATAAGTAGAGACTTTGCACTTGTTAGAATCATTGATGATGTAGAAAATAGACAAATAAAAATGATATTGTTTTAGAGGAATAATATACTTACTTGTTGGAATAAAGTGCTTGGTATTAAATTTTCCTTAGAAATGCTTTAGTACACACTATATTCCATTAATTGATTTATTTGCAAATCCTTGCAAAGAAATTAGGGTTGCAGCAATGTTTCTAACTGATGAAATGTTTTCCCTTAAATTATACTTCAAGTAATTTATATTAAGAGAGAAAAAAAAATCAACCTGCTAAACTCTCACATGAGGGAGATTGTAGAGTCATGTTCAGACAAGGCTAAGCTTCAATCTCCTTTGTTATAAAATAAAATTGGGGTCACCTGAGAAGTTGAATATAGATTCACCCAAGCTTCTAGTTCAAGAATGTGCTTGAAATATCTTAGCCATAAAAATTTTTGATTGGACTACATTAGGGAAGAGTGACTCATGTTGAGTCTCCACCCTCTTCCTTGGTCTTATAAAAATGGAGAAACAGAGAAAAGAAGTCACCATTTTGATTCTGCTGGCAAGAGAGAGGACTGCAGGAAAACAGAGAAGCCTGGAGATGTTGAGCAAGGTCCTGCAGTCTGGAATCAGCAGAGCACATGGCCACAGAAATAGGTGCTTGAGGCTGGGCCCAAAGAACAGCTTGAGGCTGACACAAGCCCTACCACATGCATGATCTTTCATAGTTGGACTCCAGGAGAAAGTGAGAAGACAGGGACCTCAGCATAGATCACCCACCATCATGCTTCAACACATGGAAGGGAACCAGGCTCACCAGTAGCTGAATTTGGTGAGAAAGCATTTCTGAGGGTGTTTTGATTTGGATATTTCATAGCCTCAGAATGTTGAGTTTTACCCCAAATAAATTTCCTTTTAAAAGCCAACCCATTTTTGTTATTCTGCATTGGCAGTCTTTTGGCAAACTAAGACAAGCAGTCTCCAAAGTATTTAAGTAGTTAGAAAGGCAAAAATAGTATTACTAATGATAACCCTCAGAATGAGAGAACACATGGGTAGCATCACTGATCTATTATAATTCTATGGGAACTGTAGGAGAACTGAGAGATTGCACCTCTAAGAGACTATGCTGATCTGCTCTTGATTTTTGTAGTGGTCTCCAGGAAGATTTGTTCCTGAATATTCTGCCACTAAAGAACTTAAGCAATAATACCATAAAAAAGTAACCAAGTGAGGAAGCAGATGTGACTCAACAAGTTGGGCACCTGCTTACTACATGAGAGTTCCCAGGTTCAGGTCCTGGAACCTCCTAAAGAAGACAAGCAGGTGCCCACACCCACTGCAATGAGAGCTAGACACTGTACCCCACAGCAGCAAGCAGATACCTAAATGGGCAGATGCCAAGCCTGCAGGGAGTGGACGTGGCTCAGGTTTTTGGGCATTTTCCTCTCATGTGGGAGGTCCTCGGTTCAGTTCCCAGTGCCTCCTAGAGAAGGCCAAGCAGTGAGCAGATGAGGGAACCATCTGTGGAAGGGGGTAATAAAAAATAAAGTAAATAAAAGAAAAAAAAAGTAATCAAGTGGATAAATATGAGAACATTCTACAACAAATATTTAATACTAATAAGGGTATTAATAATCAGGTTTATGTGGGAAGATACACAAATGTAAGATACTAACTATAGTTAGTAGTAATAGTTTGATGATGCTCTTTAATAGTTTGTAATAAATATTTCACAACAATGAAAGGTGGTGGTGGGTGATGTATGGGAGCTGTTTGAAGATATACATGTTTATTTTGTAAGTTCGCAACTTTTACTATACACTTACTGTTTATGTATGTTCATGTATGAATGATATACTTGAATAAAATTTTAGTTTAAAAAAAGAAAAATGTATCCAAGACTTACCATGATGTAAGTCTTTCTATGGGCATATTTTCACACACATCTTTTGGAGGTCTGCCTATGCATGGAGTCTTTCATTTTTGCTTCTCATCTGCTCCCTCCACCTTACTTCATAATAGTGCTTAGAAAGTCATGTTGAATAATATTTTCTAGGCTTTGCTTTCACTGCACATTATAAATCTGTGGTTGCTTCCTTAGATTGCTACAAAGCTAAAGTAGATGTTAGAGATTGTTCTGCCGTTTTTCAGAATATGAGTGTATTTTTTCTGCTAAAAGAGTTTAAGCTTTGAAAATGAATATTTGGAAAGCTCATCTTTTAATCAGAACATTCTCAGGTATCTTAAGTCAACAGACTGTTGACTTGTTACATAAAGAGGGATCCTCAAACTGGAAAATTCTGTATGAACTTGGTGCTCTTGAAAATTAGAATCTCAGGACTCATTCAGACCTAATACATAATTTTCTGCATTGGTATAAGCTATCCAGATGATTCATAAACACATTAAATTCTAAGACTCTTGTATGTATGGTAATACATAATGGACAATTATTAGAAAAATCGTATGATAAGCAATAAATTCACTCAAAAACAGAACACACCCTAATGTAAACACTTGGTAATGCTTAACACTTACAATTATAATATTCTTTCATCACCTGTATCAAAGGCGCCATGATAATACAAAGGGTTAATAATGACAGGGTATGTTGGAATGCTCTATTTTTTTACATGATTTTTCATAAACCTACAAATTCTCTAATGAAAAAAAATTTAAATACTAATATGGAGAATGCTTGTATTCTTGAATTATCGCAGGTGGTATATTCATTAAGTGGTTACAAGGAAACTTCAGAGAAAGAGCTTTGAGTGTTTTTCAGTACTAATATACAGTTCATAATACTCTACCATGTTAGAGAATATTCTCACAGAAGGTACACAACAGAGACATGAACAGCTATGTAAACTCCTCCTGTATTTTAAAATCTGGAGCTCCTCAACATACGATCAATCTTAGCAATTCTGGATAACAATCATTCTTGTGTAGCCTTTTCCTGCATACACACAATTTTTTCAGTGGGTGACATAGACTCTCCTGAAATCTAATTTCATGTTTTCTCAATCCATAATGAATGATAAGCTTTTGATTTAATGAGCACTGTCCCAAATGTCAACTGTTAGGAAATAAATAAGGGTTATAAAACTAAAATGAGTAGCTTGTATATAGTTTCAAGATAGCAATATCTTATAAGTCAAATGAAAGAAATAAAATGATATATTGGTATCTTTCAAAAGCTTTGTATATTAAATATGCTTTAAAAATAATAAACTGGTGATATTAATATTATTTATTCAACAATTACATATAGATAATCTATTCATTGCCTTACACTGTGCTAGCTATTTGGTAAGAGCATAAATAAAATGCAACATTAAACTGGCTGATTGAAGAATAAAGGGAAGTATAAATGGTTTAAAGTTCATATTTACTCCCAACAAAAGTCAGAAAATTAAGAGAAATATATAATATACTGGAAAGCTTCTTTAGTCAAAAAAAGTAACAACATGTTCCTTTACTAAGTGATTTTAGAACTAAATCAACAAACAAATTTCTGTGATTTTAAGGTCAATGTACATGGTCCTGAAATCCAGGAAGAACATAGATATATTTCCAGCCACTCTTGAGGTTACTTACACACCTGAAGGTATTGGTATCAGGGAATAGAATTAGGGATGATTGGTCCCTAAGAAGGGTTTCATGATTATACTCGGTCTTGCCTCTTGCAAAGGATTGCATTAAAATGAAAGAAAGCAAAAAGCAAGGGGTGGGGGGAGAGAAAGAGATAGAGATAGAGATAGAGATAGAGATAGAGAGAGAGAGAGAGAGAGAGAGAGAGAGAGAGAGAGAGAGAGAAACAGTAAAAAATTCCTTCAAGAAACTTGTTGCCAGGCAGAAAGCAGGCCAGTCTAACAACTCTGGAAACATTCAAAGGTTTTGCAGCAAGTGGAATTGGGAAGGGAAAACAAGGTGTCATTTAACTTTATCTTGACCTCGGGAAACTCTTAAACTCTGTGAACCATACTGTCCTCAACATTATATTTAGAATGGTAATATACCCCATTTAGGATGAATTGAAGGAAAAATCAATTTTTGTTAAGTATGTGAGTGGAAGAATGCAGTGATACTGCACAGTATATACCTATTATGATATTTTTTTTATGTGTACTTAGTGTTTCACAAAAGATTCTGCACTCTGTGATGAAACCTGGCAGTTGTTCCAGGTACTCCAGAAGATAAGTGATATCTATCCACCATAATGATATCCAAGTGATGGTACAGTTTTCCAATTGCCACTAGACTGCGAGTGATTTCCAATTTGAGGACACTCAGCAGGTTGTCACCTTTATCAAATAAACCTGTTGAAAAGCCTGAGTGTTGTGACATCATGATAAAAATTGGAGAATGATATGGTAGAAACAGGCACATCTTCAGATTCCATCATGTTGAGGTTTTGAAAAAAGTAAGAAAATCAAGGAAGCATTATACAGATTGGAGTGGGGGTAGATGGAGCAAGAAAAAAATGACTTTGATTTTACCAAATGATTTCTCAGCAGTATAAAAAATGTCAGATATAACTAGAAAGCTCACCGTACCAATGTGACCAATGTCTATATTGGGTCAATGACAGTATATCTGTCATTATTAGCAGGGAGAAAACTGTGATGAAGGACTGATAGTGATTTTTCCATCAATATGTTTTCACAAGTTCACTAATAATAATATTATCTCCTAAAATATAATAACAATAATGCTTAATAATGACAATTAGTATGTCCAGATATCCAGAAATAGGTGTTAAGCTGCAGATTTCACTGGGCTTTGCTTGGATATGAAATCCAGTTTACACCATGATTTCCTTCCTGAGATGGATGCATATAGAAAGGTGACCAAAAACTGTAGGCATCCAAGTGCTCAGGCAAGAGGGTTAGAACAAATTCACTTTCAGGCTGTCAGAAAACTATTCCCTCTATTATTTTCAGAAAAGTGTCTATTTTAAGTACTGTTATTTAGTGAGTGGAAATTTGCATCTATGTTGATATGAGTAAAAGAAGAGATTAAAAATATTCCATTTTTTAAATGATTCATTGGTCAAAGTGTTCTGTAAGCAATGATGAAGATACAATAACTTATTTATACACAAATACACATAGACATGCTTATACAAACTTGACTAACTTGTTTAAATGTTTTCATCTGGCTTAATCACATTAAAGTATAAACACTCATATTTACAGACTGGAGACCATTCAGACATTTAAAATTGAATTTAGAGACTTCTATATCACAAGACAGTGGTGTGAGATAGTCCAAGGTGCTTTTCTACCACAGAATCTTTGAACAGCTAGCAAAAGCTGGCAGAGCCATCTTCACCAGAATTCTCGAAATCCATGAAATGGTGGCAGTAGTTGGGTAAGTGAAAAGCAAGAAAAGATAGATTTTAAAAGTGACAGAAGCAATGCTACTAACCAAGATCTATAGTTTACATTATGGTTTATGTTTTATTAAGAACAATAAGGAAATACAGGGATTGATCTATACTATTAATTGTGTAGATTAACCAGACCTATATAGAACACTTCACCTAACAACAGCAGATTACACATTCTTTTCTAGTGCATGTGGTTCATTCTCTAGGGCATAGTATTAGTCAGATTAAAAAACAAGTCTTGCTGAATGTTAAAATATTGAAATCATACAAGATACCTTCTCTGATCACAAAAGAATGATACTAGAAATCAGTAACAGAAGGCCATCCCAAAAATACAAAATATGTGTAAATTTAAAAATGCACTCAACTCTATAGGTTCAAAGAACAAATCACAGGAGAAAGTAGGAGATATCTTGAGGAAAATGACAATGAAAACACAACATACCAAGTTTGGGATGCAGCAAAGTACAGCTGAGAGGGAAATTTATGGGTGTAAATGATTACAATAAAAAATAATAAAATTCCCAAATTACAGACCTAACTTCACACTAGAGTATATAGAAAAACAAGAGCAAACTAAAACCATCAGAAGGAAAGAAATTCTAAGATTTGAGTGGATATAAATGAAATAGATTTATTTTTTAATGTCACAACAGGGAGAAGCAACAAAACTAAAGGTTGTTTTATTAAAAAAATCAATAAAATCATCAAACAAAAATAGATATAGAGGACTTAATCAAAATTAAAAAAAAGATATTGTACATAAGACTTCATCATGAAAGTAAAATGACAACATACAGTATGGGAGAAAATATTAGAAAATCACATATCCAAAAAAAGTTTAATATCCAGCATATATAAAGTAATCCTATAACTCAATATAAGATGACAAAAAAATGCAATTAAAAAAAAAATAGGCAGTCAAATGACTTGAACGGCCATTTCACAAAAGAAAAATTTCATCTGATGAATAAGCATATGAAAAATGCTCAACATCATTAACTATTAGGAAAATGCAAATCAAACCCTTAATGAGATGCCATTTCAAACTTATTAGAATGGCTTTTATTAAAAATGGAAAATAAGTTTTGGAGAGGATGTGAAGAACTAAGAATATTCATTCATTGTTGGTTGCGATAAAAACTGGTTCAGCTGTGTAAAAAGAGTTTGGTGGTTCCTCAGGAAATTAAGTATTGAGTTGCCTTCTGGCTCAGCAATTCCACTCCTATAAGTACATCCAAAAGAAATGAAAACAGAAAATCTAACAGATATTTGCACACAAATCTTCATAGAAGCATTAATCACAATTATCAAAAGTTGAAAGCAAGTAAGTTTCCATCAATAGATGGATAATTGAAATATGTTATATAGGTACAATGCCATATTTATCAGCCATAAAAAGGAAAGATGTTGTGTCTCAGGCAATAATATGAATGAACCTTGAAGACATCATGTTGTGGTGAAATAAGCCAGACACAAAATGATAAACACTGTATTATCTCACTTATATGGCATAATTAGAATAAACAGATTCATAGATTCATACACTAAAATACAGATTACCAATGGCCAGGTCAGAGGTAGGAAATTGGGAGTTAATATTTAATTAATACAGAGTTTCTGTTGGGGTGATGGAAATGATTTGGTAATGGATAATGATAGTGGTAGCAAAACATTGTGAATGTAATTAACATCACTGAATTATGTATTTGATTGTGGATAAAAAGGTAAATTATGGTTGTATATATGTTATTAGAATTAAAGTTAAAAAAATAAAAAGGCTAGGACTTTATATCACACAGGGATCCTTAATGTACATACTTAGTATAGTCAATAGTATAATTATAATAATGTTGTTTCATCCAATGTAAGGAAGGTAACACACTAATATGAAGTGTTTATAGTAGGGAAAACTGTGAGGGGAATTTTTGAGTTCTGTATTTTCTGTATAATTTTTCTGTAAACCTACAACTTATCAAGTAAACAATAAATTTAAAATTTTGAACTAAGATTGGAAGTCTAGATGCACCTATGTACATGTTAACTCTTAGCCAAATAGGAATTTGCCATCTGCTTATGGAGAGAAAGGATTAAAAATAAATAGCATGGGATTTGAAGAATGGAATTTATATATATATATATTGTATTCATTTGAAACCAGAAGAAAACAAAAGTGATTTTCATGAAAGAGTGAAATATAATACAGTACTACGCTGCCATGTAAATATAATAAAATGTATTATTGGGGATAAAACATAGATGCAAAGAAATAGTTGAAAGGTCAAGATTTCTTTAGTTCTAACTTTACTGCAGATTGGTGTTCTCAGGACCAGTATACTTTGATAGGCATATCACACAAGGAGAAACAGAAGTATCTCACTCTTTCAGTGAAGTAAAGTTACAGCATTCCAGGAACTGTTGCCAATTTGGTCCACTGCTGCATATGGATAAAGAGAATAATAGATCAAGGTTATTGAATGATTTTTTGCATACAAAATAGTTGTGATCAGCAGGGAAGGGTCGCTGGTGTAGGGTGTCAGTGATGGTGGGATGTGTGGGGAGGGGTGCATCAGGGGCATGCCTCTAAGGCATATGAATATGTTCAAGTATTCATGGGGCCTTGTCTCATTGGGTGGAGACCCCCCACTATAACTGAAAGTATATTGAATTCCCATCCTGGGAAGTCCTGCTATATTCTCTAATAGAATGACAAGAATCTCCTGTGTAAAAGGATAGTGCCTAGTGAAGGAAGATAGACCATTATGCCAGGCCCTTGGTATTGATGATGATACTTGGGAACCCTTTCTTAAGAAATTGAAACAGCTAAGTATTATATATTGCCTAAGAGTTACCTCCTGAAAGTCTCTTTGTTGCTCTAATGTGGTCTCTCTCTGAGCCAAACTCAGCATATAAATGTACTACCTTTCCCTGGCATGAGACATGACTCCCAGGTATGAGCCTCCCTGACACCAAGGAGTTATTACCAAGCATGAACTAGCAATGCATCTGGAAAAAGACCTTAACCATAAGGGGGAAATATAAAACACAGGTTCCGTGTAATATTTTGGGTATCTAAGCACCTCTTAAAATATATTTTTATATATATATACATAAATAACATTTCTGTAAACAAATGCACATATATGCATATATATTTATATATCATTTTGCAAATGTTGGTATGTATTGTGAAAATTTTGATTTTTACCCACAATAAAAAAAAAAGTGAATTGGGAGGTCATTCCAGAGGTTATGCTTATGCACATTTCAGCAGGATCTCATTGACTGCCACAGTAAACAATGCCTCTATTAGAGGTCTCCTGAAGGCTCTATAAATATCCAGAAAGTATAAGCATGGCAATCAGCTCAGGAACTCAGCACCCTGTCTGTCGGTATTACTTTGGAATATGTGCTCCCCAGTGTAAGAGAGTTACACTCATCTACAGGTTCTCTAAACATGCCTTCTCTGCAACTTTTATTTGAATCCATAATTAGGCCTATACTTGGTAAATATATGTCCCAGAGGCTTAAATTTTTGTCTGCCCATGCACCAGTTGAGCCCTAAATTTCAGAAGAGTTGCAACACTTACTCTCCAATTCACTGGACTCACCCAGGATAACTAACAAGGAGATGATGATGGACAATGCCCATCACAAGATCAGAGAGTGCCTGCAACTGCAAGCAAGATCGCTCCATCCACCTGCTCCATGGAATCTAAACACCCTCTCAATTAGAATCAGAGTGAGCATCACCATCCCAAAATCCTCGATTAGAGAATGAACAATAAACTAAATTAGATATTATTATTCTACTATAGATTTATTATTATTCTAGCAATGGAAGAACCTCATCATTGATATAAAGGCAGTGGCCTCCAGAGGTTCCAAGGGATGGAAGAGTGAAGAATAATTGTAATATGGGGGCATTTAACAGGACATTGGGTTTGTCCTGTATGACATTGCAGTGACAGATACAGGCTATTGTATATTTTGTCATAACTTACAAAATTATGTGGGATAGAGTGTAAACTATTATGTAAACTGTAGTCCATGGTTAGTAGCAATGCTTCAATATGTGTTCATCAATTGTATCAAATGTACCACACTAATGAAGGATATTGTTAATGTGGGAAAGTGTGGGAGGGGTAGGAAGAGGGGCATCCCCTATATTTTTTATGTAACATTTAGGCAATCTAAAGCTTCTTTAAAAATAAAAAAAAATTATAGAAATAATACAGTGTGCAATAAAAGAGTACATGACAAAATATAAACAGGAAATAATGGCCCATCCAAAGGAAGAGGGAAAAATCTAGAAAACCCTAAAGAAAAAAAAAACAATTTGTGGTCATACTGAACAAACTTTTTTAAAAATAATCTTAAATATTCTTCAGTATATGAAGGAAAATACAGATGAAAAAACTAGAGAACATGGGAAAATAAGGAATGAGCAATACAAGAATGTTAATAAATAGAAATGTTTTAAAAAGGAAGCAGACTTGAAAAACCGAATACCCATATCTAAAAGAAAGAAAAAGGACCCCTATCTCACACCTTATGCAAAAATTAAATCCAAATGTTGCACAGACCTAGATATAAAAACTAGAACCACAAAACTAAAAGAAAACATAGCATAGGGAAATATCTTCAAGATCTTGTGGTAGCTGGTGATTTCTTGGACCACACACCCTAAGCATAAGCAATAAAACTAAAAAATAAATAAATGAGACTTCCTCAAAATTAAACCCTCTATATTTCAAATTATGTTAAGTCAGTGAAAAAAGACTAATCTATGGGAAAAAATCTTCAAAGCCACATATCCAACAAACATTTGATATCCATGTTATATCCATGTCAATGACAAAAAGACAAGCAACACAATTTTAAAAAATGGGCAAAAGACTTGAATAGACATTTCTCCAAAGAAGAAACACAAATGGCCTAAAAGCACATGAAATGATGCTCAATATCACTAGCTATTAGGGAAAAGCAGATCAAAATCCCAATGAGATATTATTTCACACATTACAGAATGGTCAATATTAAAAAAAAAAAGCAGAATACTACAAGTGCTGGTGAAGATGTGGAGAAATAGGAACACTCCTTCAATGCTGGTGGTACGGTAAAGTGGTCCAGTCTCTGTGGAAGACAGTTTGGTAGTTTCTCAGGAAGCTAAATATAGAAATGCCATAATATCTAGCAATCCCACCACTAGGAATATTTTCAGAAGATCTGAAAGCCAGGACATGAACAGAAAGTACCCCACTGATGTTCATAGCACCATTATTCACAATTGCTAAAAGGTGGAAACAACTTAAGGGTCAGCCAACTGATGAACTGATAAACACAATATGATATACATATGTTGGATTACTATTCAGCTCTAAGAAGAAATGAACTAGGGAAGCATATGACAGTAAGGAGGAACATTAAGGCATTAGATTGAGTGAAATAAGGCTGATACAATAAGACAAATATTGTATGTTCTCACTGATTTGGACTAAATATGATAAGTAGACTTGGGAAGTTGTACTACAGAATAGAGGTTATTAGGAGAAAGAATGTCGGTTGAGAAGGAGCAGGTGATACTGAATGTATGTAGAATGTTTAATAAGGTCAATTTTAAATATGTGGTAATGGATGGAGTTGATGGCAGCATATTATAATGAATATAACAAACATTGCTTATTTATAAAGATGATTGGACTGAAAGTCATAGTCTGGAGAGGTTAATGTTAATTGAAAGACAGCTAGAGGATAATCTAGACACTGTATAACAGTGGTTTTGGTGGTAGTTGAGGATTGTATTTAAAAATATAATTACAAGAAAGTTTTTCTACTATACTTTGCTAAGAATATGGTGATAAATTGGTTAAAGATAATGAATGTAACTTATAGACTATAGTTAGCAAAAATATAGTTTTATTTTTGTAGCAAAGGCAAAAAAGTTACTATATTATTGCTAAAGGTGAAAAAGGAATATGGGGTTTGGTATTATGAGACATGACTATGACTAAGCATTTTTTTCCATTTAATTCATTATGAATGAGACCTTGGTCATGTCATTAAACCAAACTGTGCTCATTTATATATTTTTCTGAAGAGTGGAGTAACAATTGAGTTTGTTTTTCATAGTAGTGAGGTAAATGTGCCGGGACAGAATTTGTTAAAGTAAAGCTTCCATAATTTGTTAAGTTGCCTTTTGCTTATTTTATATTTTGAAGTTGAAATGAAGTTTATTTTTTTTAAATGATCTTTTCAGTCCTGACAGCAAAAAAATGGTAAAATGTTTCTATCAAGACAGACATACAAGGGAAATTATTGCTTGAAATTACTAGAAATAAACTGGATATAAACTGGGGGATGCCTACAAAAAAAAAAAAAAAAAAAAAAGAAACAAACTGAACTACTGGAGTTGTGGACCACAATAACTGACATTAAAAAAAAATCACAAGAAGTTTTAAAGAGTAGATTGGAACTGACAGAAGAAACTCTCAGTGAACTGAAAGATAAGACAGTGAACTCAAAGACAAAAAATGAGTCAGGCTGAGGAGAATAAAGACAAAAGAAATATAAAATTGAAAATAACCTTAGAGACCTCTGGGACACCATCAAATTAATGAACATATGCATTATGGGAGTCCCAGAAGGAGAAAAAAGAAAGAAAGGATCAGAAGGAATATTTAAGAATTGATGACAGAGAACACCAAAAATTAACAAAGGATGAGAATTTGCACATTCAAGATGCCCAGAGAACATCAAACAGAATAAACATAAAGAAATATTCACAAGGTCATATATTGATCACACTAGCAAATGCAAAGGACAAGGAGAGAGTTCTGAAAATTGCTTGAGAAAAGCAACATGTTATATAAAAAGGGAGTCACAATTAGATTGATTGCTGGTATCTCATCAGAAAACAGAAAGGTAAGAAGGAATGGGTAGAAATTCTTAAAGTGCTGAGACACAACTACTACCAATCAAGAACTGTATATCTGGTGAGACTTTCTTTCAAAAATAAGTGTGTGATTAACATATTCTCAGATAAACAAAAGCTGAGGCAGAACATCACCACTAAAACTTCCCTAAAAGAAGTTCTTCACAATGAAGGAAAGAACACGAGTCAGTGTTTCAAAGCAGCATAAAAAGATAAAGACCTGGGTAAAAAGTAACTATGCTATTGGTTTATATGTCTATCAATGCACTAATACCATGCTGTTTTGATGCCAGTATTATTGTAGTTTATTGGTTGGTATGTGATTACATTTCTTACTACTATAGGTGTCAAAATACAAATGTATAAAAAATGACAAATCTATCATTTTGGCATAAATGTTAACAAGTACAGAAAAAAGGTAGTGGGCCAGAAGGCTATAGGAAATGTATATAGGCCTACTATTGAAATTTGGTTTGAATCAAACCAAATATGAATGTTATAAAGATAGGAGATTACATTTTTTTGTGTATTTGCTTACAAAAATGTTATATATATATATATATATATATATATTTTTTTTTTTTAAGAGGTGCTTAGATTACCCAAAATATTACACAGAACCCACTGGGATTCCCATGTTCCCCACCTCCCACACCTCCCACCACATCCCACACAAACATCTCCCACAGTGTGGCCCACCACCCTCAATGAACTTACACATCCTGGAGCCTTGCCACAGGAGATTACATTTTAATCCCATGATAACCACAAGTAAATAGATGAAAAGTATATCCAGATAGAAATGAGAAGATAATCAATATCATTCATATATATATATTCAAATAAATATAAAATCAGTGTTAACAGAAGTGAGGGACAGAAAATGGTATATGACTTACAAAATCTAGCAAATGGTAGAAGAAAATCCCATATTATTAGTATTGACATTAAAGAAAAAGGAATTAATCCCTTCAGTCAAAAAACAGAGACTGGTAGAATGGATAATGTATGATCCAAATATATGCTATCTGTAAGAGACTAGCTTTTAATCTAAACATACAGGTTGATAAAAATTGAAAGCATGGAGAAGATATCCCAAGCAAGCAGTAACTGAAAGAAAGGAGGAGGGGATAAACTGATATCATATAAAATATACTTTAAAGAAGAGTTATTTGGGTTAAGGATGGTCATTATGTACTTATAAGGAGACAATTTGACAAGAAGATGTAACAATTATAAATATATATATACATGAAACAACATAGCCACAGAATATATGAAGTAAATGCTGACAGATTTACAAGGAGAAATAGACAATTCTATATTAATAGTAAGAGAATTTTAATACACCACTTTCAATAATGAATAGAACAACTACTCAGAATATCATTAAGTAAATACAAGACTTGAATGATATTCTAAACCAACTAGAACTAACAGACACGCAAAGAACACTTCACCCAACAAAAGCAGAATTCACATTCTTTTTTTTTTTTCTTTTTTACCGGGAGGTCCTGGGGAATGAACCCGGGTCCCTCCATATAGGAGATAGAAGCCCAACCATTTAAGCTACATCCACCCCCCTCACATTCTTCTTGATTGCACTTCAATCATCTTCAGGATAGACCATGTTTTAGGTCACAAATAAGTCTCAATAAATTAAAATATTTTGAAATCATAAAATGTGTATTCAATGACCAAAATAGAATGAAGCTGGGATTAAATAACACAGGAAGAAATGAAAAAAAATTCACAAATATGTGGATATTAAACAAAATATTCTTAGACAACAAATAGACTAAAGAGGAAAACACAAGGGAAATTGGGAAATATCTTGAGGTATATGAAAATGAAAATACAACATACTAAAACTAATGGGATGCAGCAGACAGTGCTGAGAGGAAAATATATAGCCCCAAATGCTTATATTAAAAAAAGATGAAAAGCTTCAACTCAAATACCTACCTTCAAAACTGGAAGAGCTAGAAAAAGAAGAGATATTTAACCCAAAGAGAGTGGAAGGGAAGAAATAACAAAAATGGGGGGAAGGGGATAAATGAAATAGAAAACATAAAAACAATAGAGAGTAAAGAAAATCAAAAGTCAGTTCTTTGAAATGAACTGACAAATCCTTAGCTAGACAAGAAAAAGAAAAAGAGAGGAAGAAATTATGAAAATCGAAAAATGAAAAGGAGACAGTACTACTGGACCCCTGAAATAAAAAAGGTTATAAGAGGATAAGTGAATAAATGTACATCAATAAATTAGATAGCCTAGATGAAACAGATAAATTTGAAGAAACACACAAACTACCTATGTTGACACAAAAAGAAAGACAAAATCTCAACAAACCATTTACAATAAAGATTGAATAAATAATCTAAAAACCTCCCAACAAAGAAAGTGCAGGACCAGATGGTTTACGGGGGAATTCTACCAAACATTCCAAGAAGTTTTATCTCCAATTCTGCTCAAAAGCTTCCAAAATAATCGAAGAGAAGGGAATACTTCCTAATTCATTCTATGAGGCCAATATCACTCACATACCCATTCCATATAAATATAACAGAAGAAAATTACATGCTAATTTCTTTTATGACTATAAATGCAAAACCCTCAATAAAATAAACCAAATCCAATGAAATAGTAAAAGAATTATAAGCCATGCAAAATTGGGATTTATCTCTGGTATGCAACGTAAGAAAATCCATTATGTAATGTATCACATTAACACAATGAAGGAAATAAACTACATGATCATCTTAATTGATAAAGGAAAGGCATTTGGTAATATCCAGGATGGCTTCTTGATAAAAACTATAAGAACACTAGGAATAAATGGAAACTTAGTCAACATGATAAGGCATATATGACAAGCCCTCAGCTAACATCCTACTTAAGGTGAAAGATGGAAAGTTTTCACTCCAAGATCAGGGACAACACAAGTAGGTCCACTGTCACCAGTTTTATGCAACATTGTACTAGAGGTCTGGCAGAACAATTAGGCTATAAAAAGAAATAAAAGGTATCCAAATTGGAAAGGAAGAAGCAAAATTTTATTTACCAATGACAACCTTATATACAAAAAAGTCCTGAAATATCTGTAACAAAATTCCTAGAGCTAATAAATGAAGTCAGCAAAGTGGCAGATCAAAATATCAATACACCAAATCAGTAGTCTTTCTATACATAAGCAATAAACAATCAGAAGAAGTAATTTAAAAAAGGCTATTCACAATAGCAAGTAAAAAAATAACCTATTTAGGAATAAATATAACCAAGTATGTAAAGAATTTGTATGTATAAAACTACAAAACATTGTAAAAGAACTCAAACAAGACCTAAATAAATGGAAAGATATTCTGTGTTCATGGATTGGAAAATTAAATATAATTAATATTCCAATCATACCCAAGCCAATTTGTAGATTCAATGCAATCCAATCAAAATTCCAACAACCTTCTTTGCAGAAATAGGAAAGCCAATCATCAAATTAATATGGAAGCATAAGTTATCCTGAAGAGCTAAAGCCATCTTGTAAAAAAAAGAATGAATTTGTTTAAATGACACCTACTGTTCTTAAATTTTTTTTACAAGCCACTGTAATCAAACCAGCATGGTATTAGTGCACTGATGGACACATAGACCATTAAAACAGAATTGGGAGATCACAAGTCAGCCCACACATTTATATAGGCTACTGATTTTTAACAAGGTGGCAAAGGCCACTCAATTGGGAAAGAATAGTCTCTTCAACAGATGGTGCTGGGAACACTGGATCTCCATTTGGATAAAAAAGAAAGGAGGACCATTTCCTCACACCTTATACAAAAAGCAACTCACTATGTATCAAAGACCTAAATATAAGATATATCAAACTCCTAGAAGAAAATATAAGGAAGCATCTTTAGGATCTAATGTTCAGCAATGGTTTCTTAGATTATACAACCAAAGCACATGCAACAACAAAAAAAAATAGATAAATGGGACCAAATCAAAAATTTTTAAAAAGTTTGTGCCTCAAAGGACTTTATTTTGAAAGTAAAATGACAACCTATAGAATAAGAGCACATGTTTGGAAACCACATATCCAATAAGAGTTTAATATCCAGAATATATAAAGAAATCCTTCAACTAAACAACAGAGACAAACATTCCAATTTTTTAAAATGAACAAAAGACTTGAATAGTCATCTCTGCTTAGAAGATATACAAATGGCCCAAAAGCACATGAATAGATTCTCAACATTATTAGCCAAAAGGAAAATGCAAATAAAAACCACGAAGAGATAAGACTTCACACCCATTAGAATGACTGCTATTAAAAAAAAAAAAAAAGGAAAATGACAAGTGTTGGAGAGGATACAGAGAAACAGAAACACAGATTCATTATTGGTGGCAATGTAACCTTGTGCAGCTGCTGTGGAAGACAGTTTGATGGTTCCTCAGAAAGCTAAGTACAGAACTACCTTATATCACAGCAATCCAACTATTAGACATATAACAAAAATAATTGAAATTAAGGACTTGAACAGATATTTGCACACAGATATTAATAACAGTTTTATTTACAATTGCCAAAATATGAAGCAACCCAATTGTCCATCAAGTGATCAATCAGTGACAAAATATCTTATATACATACATTGGGATTACATGCAGCTGTAAAAATTAATAAAGTCCTGTTACTTGTGACAACATGAATAGGCCTTGAAGACATCATGCTCACTTAAATAAGCCAGGCTTAAAAGTTTAAAAATTATATGAAATAACTGCGATAAGAAAACTCATAGAGGCAGAATTTAGAATAGAATTTACAAGGGCTTGGAATAGGGCTTGGGACGGGAATAAGGAAAGGGAGGTTAAGACTTAAATGAAGAGGTTTGTATTTTTTTTAAAAAAGATACTTAGATTATTTAAGTGTTACACAAAAAATATAGCGATTCCCATATGCCACATCTCCCACAACTCCCACACCCTCCCATATAAACATCCTTCATTAGTGTGGCACATTAATTGCAATTGATAAACAAATCCTGGGGCTTTGCCATTAAGCATGGGCCATAATTCACATTGTAGACCACACTCTTTCCCACACAGTTCTGCATGTTATATGATGATGTAAAATGGCCTATATCTGTTGTAATGTCACTCAGGACAGGCCTCTTCAACAAATGGTGCTTGGAGAACTGTATATCCATATCCAAAAGAATGAGAGAGGAACACGATCTCACACCTTAAACAAAAATCAGTTCAAGATGGACCAAAGTTCTAAATATAAGAGCCAAGACCATAAAAACTTTAGGAGATAATGTAGGGAAGCATCTACAAGACTTTGTAATAGGAAATGGTTTCATGAACTTCACACCCAAAGCATGAGCAGCAAAAGTAAAAATAGATAAGTGGGATCTCCTCAAAATTAAAAGCTTCTTCATCTCAAAGGAAGTTATCAAGAAAATAAAAAGGCAGCCTACCCCATTGGAGAAAATATTTGGCAACCATATATCTGATAGGAGCCTAATATCCTGCATATATAAAGAAATCCTACACCTCAAAAATAAAATGATAAACAACCCATTTATAAAATGGGCAAGTGACCTGAAATGACACTTCTCCAAGGAAGAAATACAAATGGCTAAAAATCACATGAAAAAATACTCGCCATCGCTAGCCATTAGGGAAATGCAAACCAAAACTATAATGAGATACCATCTTACACCCATTAGAATGGCAGCTATTAAAAAAACAGCATACTATAAGTGTTGGAGAGGATGTGGAGGAATGGGAACCCTAATCCACTGCTAGTGGGATTGTAGAATGGTCCAGCCACTCTGGAGGACAGTTTGGTGGTTCCTCAAAAAACTAACTATAGAACTTCCGTGTGATCCAGCAATTCCACTGCTGAGTATATACCCTGAAGAATTGAAAGCAAAGACATGAACAGATAAATGCACACCAATGTTCATAGTGGCATTGTTCACTATTGCCAAAAGTTGGAATCAACTCAGGTGCCCATCAATGGAAGAATGGATAAACAAAATATGGTACATACATACAATGGAATATGACTCTGCTGTAAGAAGGAATAAAGTGTTAACACACGGGAAAACATGGATGAATCTTGAAGACCTTATGTTGAGTGAAGCAAGTTAGGCATTGAAGGATGAACAGTACCTTAATACTGATATGAATTAAGGAGATTGAACATTCTGGAAGAGCTATTGTCTGTAAGATAGGTTTACAAGAAATAGAAAGAAAAGAGAAGGTTGTGAACCATCACCCATATGGACGTAATTTATGGTAAAGTGATAGAGTGTAGTTGCATATTGAAGAGTTAGGACAGGAGGTTAGTGATATTATTGGGTTGGGTGGTGCAGGGTTGATAGGTGAGTAGATTGGGAAGCGTGCGTTA
Organism: Tolypeutes matacus; assembly: GCA_026826555.1. Classification (NCBI taxonomy): domain Eukaryota; kingdom Metazoa; phylum Chordata; class Mammalia; order Cingulata; family Chlamyphoridae; genus Tolypeutes; species Tolypeutes matacus. Next base: position 2,725,390 of record JAKSZT010054587.1, read on the forward strand.
GAGGGTCCAGGATACTGGGGGGAAGGTTGGGAGAGGGACCAAGTGTACACTGGGGATTTGTGGGTATGAGGTTGAAAGTACAGAGGATGGAATACTCTTTTGGCAATATGACAAGGAAGGGTCATTGGTTTAGGGTGTTGGTTGGGGGAGCATTCGGGACAGGGCGCACCTGGAGCAGGCTTCTAGAGAGTGTGTGAGTGTTCATTCTGTCATAATGTGTTGTATCAGTGGGTGGAGACCCACATAATGAGTGGAAAGGAGATGGACTCCCATCTTTGGAAGGACCGAATTGTTCAGAAATAGATAGGAAGGAGTCTTTCAAGAGCAAGGGCAGTTCCTGATAGGGGAGGACAAACCAGTGTGTCAAGACCTCTTGTTGCATGTAACTATGAATCTTGTCATGCAATGAGTCAAGCCAGGTGGTCTTTGTGGGCCACAGGGGGATGGGGTGGGAGGAATAAAATAGATCAAAGAGGGGTGTATTTAGTGGTCAGTGGAAATGTTCTTCATTACCGTACAGTGATGGACACAGGACATGGTAAATATCATCAAAATTTATAAAAGTGTATGGTCTTACATGTAAAACATAGTGAAAACCATTGACAATGTTTAGTAGCTATGTTTCCTATTCTTTTAATTCAAACTTTATTTTAAATTCAAAAAATAAAATAACAGACTAGAGGCTCCTTAACATGTTATGGGAGCATTACCCCAAAAAGTTCTGACCAGGCACTTTTATCTCATCTAATCCGAAAACAAAGTCAGTTGCTTCTCCAGTGTTCAGAAAGATACACAGATGAATATACATTGGATAAATGACATTTTCAAGATCTCCTTCTTAACAAAGAAAATGAAGAAGAGAAAAAATGCTTAATCATATTCATATCTTATAAAACTAAACCCAATATTCTTTTTTGACCTTTAGCATTAATATAGCATTTTCTTTCTTTTGCTACAAAAATGTTATATTATTGTTAACTATAGTCTATAGTGTGTAAGTTACATTAGTTATATTTTCCCATTTATCACAATATTCTTAACACTTTGTAGTAGAAGAATATTCCATTATTTATATCATTGAAAACAATCCTCATCTACTGCCAAAATCATGATTATACTTTCCTAATATTATTCTCCAGCTGTCCTCCAACTGACATAAACCTCCTTAGACTACCTGTTTGAGCCACAATCAAATCCATAAATTGAGTGTTTGTTACACTCATTATAATGTGCTACCATCAACTCCATCCATTACCACATATTTAAAATTGACCTTTTTACACATTCTCCATACATCCAAGATCAGCTCCACCTTCTCAATCCACATTCTGTCTCCCACCAATCTATACTCCAAAGCCCAACTTCATAAATCTACTCATGGTAGTTAGTCCATATCAATGAGACCATACAATATTCCTCCTTTTGTGTCTGGCTTATGTCACTCAATATAATGTCCTCAAGGTTCCTAGGTGTTGTCATGTGCTTCCCTTATTCATTTCTTCTTATGCAAGTTAGTATTCCAATGTATGTATACACTATATTTGGTTTCTCTATTCATCGGTTAACAGATACTTAGGTTGTTTCCATCTTTTAGCAATTGTGGTAATGCCACCAGGAACATCAGCATGCAATTATCTGTTTGTGTCTTTGCTTTCAGTTCTTCTGAAAATATTCCTATTAGTGGGATTGCTGGATCATTTTTTAGTTCTATATTTAGCTTCCTGAGGTCTTCCAAACTGTTTTCCACAGAGGCTACACCATTTTATATTCCAACCAACATTGAATAGTTCCTGTTTTATATGATGGCAATGGTTGGTAGTGGATGGTGATGACAGTAGCACAAGATGAGAATGTAATTAAGAGCACTGATATATATACATACATACATACATATATGTATGTATGTATGTATATATGTGATTAAAGGAAGAAAATGTTAAATGTATATATGGTAACAGAATATATATATTTTTAAATCCATGGAACTACATTACACACACTGTGCATCATAAGTTGGAACATGGAATATAGTTACTTGGGCAGTAATAAAAATGTTTTATCATTAATTGTAACAAATGTTCCACACTAACGAAAGGTGTTTATAATAGGATAGTACATGGTAATCCTGTATTTTATGCATGATAGTTCTGTAAACCCACAACTACTCTAACAAAGATTTTAGAGCATAGATTACTAAGGTCAATAATCAACAGTTGTCATTTTTTTCAGAATTATTTACATCTCAAATTCTTGGAAGCTTTGAAGATACTGATATTGTATTAGTCATAGGAGCAGATATAGGAAGAATCGAAAGTAAACTTACACATTCTAGTCAAAAAACATTCACAAAAGGTGAAAAAGGTTAACCTAAAGAAAGTACGAAGTCTCTGGGAAATATATTTGATGAGTATAGTGGTAATTATGGGTTCAAATAAGAGGTGCAGAACAGCCATGTGCAGAGAAATTCTAAAAAAGCCTAGCTTTGTTACAATGGGGAGCATATATTTCAAGGTAAGGCCCACTGACAGGGTACCAAATCATTGAGATTGTGTGCCCTGCCTATAGTGTCTAGTTTTCTCTAGAATTATCAGGAGCCCCCATGCTTGATGCACTGTTCACTGTGACAGTCAATGAGATGCAGAGATGCAAGAAGGGCAAATTCTTCAAGATGAATATGGGAGTGTGAAGTTACAGGTCAAAAGTTGTGATCATAATAATGAGGATAGTCACCATCAGGGCACACATGTCAATGAATGAAAAGAGCACTGAATGCATACAGTGTATATTTTAATTGATAGAAAATCACATGAGGATATTTTTATTTGTCATTACTGCAATCACATCCTGTAAATAATCAATAAATAAAAAAGAGAGGAATACATTGTCAACAATAACAAGGTTTTCATTATTAAACATATAACCTGTGACTGCATATGGCAATCACATACTTGATTGGTCAAAGTATTTCTTCAATCTAGATCCTTTTCAGTGTATCAAAAATTTCCTGGTTAATTTAGTTTTTTTGAAGCAATGTAGATTCATTTCGCTCACCTGTCATTATAATATTATACAACTAATTGTGAGAAAGATACAGAATGAATGAGAAGCTCACACTAACCTTAGTATAACTCCAAACCTCTAGATAATTCCAAAATTACTTAACCTTTTTCACCTTTTGTGAATGTTTTTTGACTAGAATGTATAAGTTTACTTTCAATTCTTCCTTTTTTTCTTAAAGAAAATATATAATTATGTGTCCCCAAAGGCAGATATACCTATAAGAGCAGTTAGCTACTGAAGCTTTATTTAACAAATTCTATAAAATTCCTGATATTTTGTGAAAAGTTAGTCAGACATGAAATACTGTTTTCTAAAACTTATGAACACATCACTAAAATTATGTTTATTAGTAAATATTTCTGAAAATATGTTCATTTTACATGCATATGTACACTTATATACACGTGTGTACACAAAAAGCATTTTAGTCATATGTAAAAATTCAAAAGAATGTCAGAGAAACTATGTTTAAAGTAATGGTGAGAATTTTCAAGAATTCAATGTATATATATAATCTATATATTTATAGCTCTATCATTATATATATAGAAAACATCAGAGTTAAATGACACACAAATTCTATGACTAAAATGCTGATTAGCTATAAAAAATAGATAGAATGAGACTTCCAATCAGAATGGAGTCACAGAGGAAACAGATAAAGAAGAGACAGTATTGTACTGGTAGATTAAGTTCATGCTTGGCAAGTATGAGTGGGTGGTCTAAAATTAAAATTTACTGTCAAACTTTCAAGGAGGAAGACAAGCATACACATATTCTGATATAGGAAGTAAATTTACCATACCAGAATCCTCTCAAATTAATTGTAGAAGCATACATTTTAGCAGAAATTACTTAATTTAGAAGTTTATAAACTTATTTATTTAAAAATAAAGTAAAGGTAATATAAAAACTCTAAGTGTCAGTAAGTTTGGTCATAAATCTTGGTAAATTAAATAAAAAGTTGACTATAAAATTATATTGTCAAAAATGATGATGACAATGACAAAACTGATTTTTGGTATGTAAAACAAGAAAATTAAGAATTTTAAATAAAAATAACATGTAAAATATAGTGGTGATAAATGACATATAAAATATGCTTAGGCTATTAACATACTTGGGGAAATACGCAAGTAAAACTGAAGGCTTGACATCAATGAAAACTCAAACAGGGACTCTCTAAATCAATAAAGGCTCTGTATTTCCTACACCTTTTTCTTTGGATGATGTTTGCTTACAATCAACATGGTGAAGTAAACTAACGTTTTCATGATAAGCATTTTTACAACAGCTGGCATTAATTGCACTGATAAATAGGCAAAGTGGTCTTATCATAATGAAAAATGTAGATTGCATTGATTTAGTACCCAGGTGGTAGTCAGTACCACAACATGCATAGTGATTCAGATGTCTGCATAGTGAAACTTTGGTAAATTCATTTAATGTGATAACCTAGAAGTGGTCTGTGTGCTTCCTGAACTTGAATCTATAATGAAAGACAATGCAAAACAAAATGTTACAGAAAATAATAGGCTCTTTTGCAAGCAGAATATAAAGTTGAGAAATTTTACTCATTTATGCTTGTAATCCAGTTGGGCTTAACATACAAAGTCCAAACAATGTATAAAAATTTTTTAATTTTATTTCAAATATTTTTTATTTTTGTATTTTATTTGTTTTTTTTTAAAATTATTGTTTTATTTTCTTAATAATTTTATTCAGTTGTTTTTTTATTTGTTTTTGGAGAGGTTTTGGATAACAGAAGTGTCACAACTGTGGCAGGGGAGTACCACTGGTTTGGGGAGTCAATGATGGAAGGATGTGTGGGGAGGGGTGAGCCTGGAGCAAGCCTCTAAGGCTTATGAATATATTCAAGTGTTCATGGAGCAATGTCTTGGTGGGTGGAGACCCATATAACAACCAAAAAAAATATTGAATTCCCATCATGGGGAGTCCTCTACATTCTCTAATAGAACAGCAAGAATCCCCCAAGTACATAGGCAGTGCCTTGTGAAGGAAGACAGTCCATTATTGCTGGCCCTTGAAATTGATGGCTGTACTTATTAATCTTTACTTGTGAAATTGAAACTTAGCCTAGTATTGTATATTGTCTAAGAGTTACCTTCTGAATGCCTCCTTGTTGCTCAAATGTGGCCTCTCTCTAAGCCAAACTCAGCACATAAACACATGACCTTCCCCCCAGTGTGGGACATGACTCCTGGGGATGAGCCTCCCTGGGACCAAGGGATAATTACCAAGCACCAATTAGCAACTCATCTTTAAAAAGACCTTGACCAAAAGGGGAAATATTAAATACTAATGAGTTTTTATAGCTTAGAGATTTCAAAGTAAGTCAGGAGGACAGTCCAGAGGTTATCCTTATTCATGCCTCATTAGGATCTCATTGATGGCCACAGTAAACAGTGCTTCAAACAGCAGGGCTCCTGAAGGCTCTAGAGACATCTAGATAGTATAAGCATGGTAGACAAGCTAAGGAATTTGGCACCCTGTCAGTGGGCCTTACTTTGGAATATATGCTCCCCAAGGTAACAGAGTTAGACTTATTTATAGTTTTCTTACACATGACTCTACTACCCCTTTCATTTGAACTTAAAATAAGCAGTATACTTATTAAATATATGTCCCATAGACCCATAGACTTAAATCTTTGATCTATTCATGTGCCGGTGAGCCCTGAATCTCAAGAGAGATGTGAAACCTCCTCCCCAGTTTGTTGGACTCACCAAGGACACCTAACAAGATGATGATGAAAAATGACCATCCCAAGGAAAAAAGATTGTCTGCAACTGCAAGGAAGATATTTGCATCCATCTGTCCCATGGGATCTAAACTACCTCACAATTATGGTCTTATTATTCATGTCATCTTGATCTATAATTTACAGAGATTGTGTCTCAAATTCCTATTGTAATTGTGGATTTGTTCATGTCTACTTTTAGTTCAATCTATAATTGTCTTCTGTATTATTATTTTTCTTGTCAGTCTACACAATCTACATGGAATAATCATATTGCTAGCATTGCATATTAAAAGAATAAATATAAATTGTTAACAACTTAGGAATAAAAGTTGATTCTCATCTGTTAGAATTTATACAAATCAAGGGTGGTAATTAGAAAGTTGCAACTGGTCCAATGATTTAAATATTAACTACTGCAATATATAAATTATGCACACATGTACATATATGCCCACACATACACCTTTGGTTATATTAATTATAATGTATATATGTATCAATAATAATATTGTTTTCTAAGATATATAAATTGAAGTCCAATTTGTTCAACCATGATTCTTAAAAGCTTCCAGACTGTTTGAAAATGTAGAGGTTATTTTTTGATATTACATAAAATTTATGTTTCATTAAATATGGTGATGTGATCACTGCTAGGAAATTTGAATATTTGTCCTTTATGTATGAATTCAATACTGAGTTTTTTCTACATTATTGAAAATTATATTCTTTGTATTAGAGAAGTTGTAGGCTTACAGAAAAACAAAATCATAAAGAATATCCAGAGGATACATAAACACACACAATTTTCCAAATTATGAACACATTACATTAGTGTGTGGTAGACTTGTTACAACTGATGAAAAATATTATAACATAGCTATTAAAAATTAGGGTGCAGTGATCATGTAATATGCAATGTTTTAAAAATAAATTTTTATTCTGTGAGCACACATTATAACCTAAAATTTCTCATTTATCTAGTTTCAAAGATAGAACACAGTTTTGGCAATACATTCACAGTGTTGTGCTACCATCACCACCATACATAGCCAAAACCTTTCCATCTTCCCAAACAGAAACTCTGTACCAATGAAGCATTAACTCTTCAAAAAAATAAAACCAACTTTTTTTTTGCTGTTGTTGGATGAATTTTTTAAATAATTATTGTTAGGTCTAATTGGTTTATAGTATCATTGAAGTCTATTTCATTACAGATGTTGTGTTTAAATATTCTATCCATTATTGAATATAGTGTAGTTAAGTCTGATACTATTAATGCAGAGTAGTTTAGCACTGCATTCATATCTGTAGATTTTACATCATCTTGATGAATTGACCATTTTTCATGATATAGTGTTCTCCTTTGTGCATTGTAAGAGTTTTGTTTTGTTTTGTTTTGCTCTACATCTCTTTTATGTTATTTATGTAGAGCTACTCCAGCTCTCTTTTGGTTACTGAAGTTGGCCTCAGTTTCTGCCATTTGGAAGCCACAGTTTTTGGACTCCCACCAGTATTCATCTGGATGTAAAGTGCTAGTTCACTTTCTTCATTTGTTGTTTAGCTGTTTTTGCATATTTTTCCACTAGTTCATTGATTTTTTGGTCTTTTGCTATTTGTTTCCAATATATTGTATATGTTTTTTTCCTTATTTCCTCCACTAATCACCCTTGTTTTAAATTATTTTTTTCATCATGGACAATTTTGACTTTGTTTCATTGCCTTTCCAAACATATTTTTAGGAATTTTCAGGATTATTATGTTACAATTTCACATTTAAATAAGTGCCCATTAACAAGACTTATAATCGACATTTACTTGTGTTGTAAATCATATAGGAAAAAAGAGGAGTAACTATTTAATAAGAGGAACAATATTCCAGTTTATCCACAAATGCAACAATACTAGCTTTTAAACTTCTCTATATAGTTGCCTATTCCATGTTCTGTGTTTCTTTTTATGATTTCATATTAATGTCTAATGTCCTTGTATTTAACGTCAAAGAGTCCATTTAGAATTTTCATGTGGGACAGGATTACTAGTGCTAGAATCCCTCAGCTCTTGTTTTCTTGGGTTGTCTTCATATTGCCTTCATTTTTGAAGTGGAGTTCTGCTACTGAAGTCGAGTTTTTTATTTTTCTTTCAGTACATTAAATATATCATCTATCTGCTTTCTGATGCTCATTTTATCTAACGAAAATCAGCTATTTATATAATGGATCCATTGCATGTGATGAGTCACTGTTTTCTTGCTGCTATCAAGATTCTTTGATTTTGACTTTCAATCATTTGATTATAATATGGCTTCTTATTGAAATCTGAGGTCATTCTACTTTGGATCATAGATGTTTGATTTCACCATGTATTTCATAAAATACAGTAATATTTTGGACTTTATTTCTTCAAATACTCCTTTGGCCCCTTTCTTTTTATGCTCTCCTTTTGGGGCTCCTGTATGTGTATGTTGGTAGGCATGTGGCGTTCCACAAGTCTCTTGGGATCTCTTCTTTTGTTATCCTTTTTTTTTTTTTTGTATGTCCATGAGACCATATTATTTAAATGACCTATATTACAATTGTTTGATTCTTAAGACTGCTCAAATATGCTTTTGAATCACTTTAGAGAAACTTTCACTTTATTAATTGTATTTTTCAGCTTCAGAATTTGTTGCTACTTCCATTTTATAATTTCTATCTCTTTACTGATGACTTCTATTTACAAAATGCTGTTCTCCAGGGTTCCTTTAGTTCATGGTCCATCATGTTTGATACTTCTTTGTGAATATGTAAGGTAATTAATTTGAAGTCTTTGTACAGTTCAAGTTTTTCCTAAGGGACAATTTCTTTTAATTAATCTATGTCTTGTGGATAGAACATAATTTCTTGTTTCTTTGCATGATTCATAATTTTCTATTGTTGAAAACTGAATGTTGTGAATATTATAATGTGGTAATAATAAGAATTAAATGCATCTTCCTCCTTGGACTTTGTCTTGGTTGCATGTTATAGTTGTTATGATATTTTTTTCTTCCCTACATTTTATATAACTATATTCTTTGTTGTTTATGGTCTCTGGAATCTGTTATTTTAGCTTGTGGTCATCCAGTGGTTTGACAGAGATTTCTTTTTACACTTAGAGCCAAGGGGGGAAAAAAGGAGGGAAAAGAAATAAAAAAAAAAACTCTGCTGGTTTTTACAAATTTGCTTTGTTGGTACACTGTTTCAAACTTAGCCAGGGTGTCTAAAACCCTGCCCTGGCCTTCATTTTTGTTTGTGCTGAGGTTAAATATCAATGTAAGAGAAAGTTCAGATTCTTCACAGGTCATTCTCAGAATGCACCCCTAAGACTGTGTGTGTCTTCTCTAGATTCCCTGTTATATGTGGGAATATTTATAACACTTTATCCAACTTCTTTTTCCTGAATTCAGACTTATCATGCTTTGCCCAAACTCTAATCTAGTTCCTCAGTCATCAGCATAGTGTTCATTTGTCTTTCAATATTTTGAGTATTTCATTCCACATAGCTTTTCTCCTTTAGAGAGAAATATGCTACAAAGGCATACCTTCCTCAGGTAACCCCCAGACAGACCAAAACAGTCACACACAATTCTATGTGTGAAGTTCCATGCACCTTGCTCTGAAACCAGGTATCCACATGGAGATGTTGGGCTACCACCTTGAAGACTGCCACCACACATGATAAGGGGGTAGAACAAGGTTAAGTTAACAGGTCACAACTTTCCAACCATTTATGCCTGTATATTAGAAGAGTTAAAGGTTTAAAGGAAAATCATGCAAAGTGTACAGAATTCCTATATTCTCCCACACAAACTGTTTTTCTTATTATTAACATTTTGAATTAGTATGGTAACTATGTTACAATAAAGGAAACAATATTATTATACCATAATTATACTGTTAACAATATTCCATAGTTTACATTATGGTTCACTCTTTATGTTGTACTTTAGTATGGCTTTATACACATTTTTTTTTATTCCAGTAGTATATATAGATCTAAATGTTCCACTTTTAACTACACATAAATATATAATTCAGTGGTATTAATTACACAGTCACAATATTGTGCCATGACCACCACTTTCCACTACTAAAATTTTTCCATCAATCCTAACAGAAATTCTGCAACAATTAAGCATTAACTTACCATTCCCTACTCTCATCTCAGCCCTTTGTAATCTGAATTTTAATTTCTGACTCCATGAATGTGCCGATTGTAATTATTTAATTCAGTCCTCCAGCAGTCTTCAAATTGTTCTTTATGATAGTAATTATGGGTTTACAGAAATATCTTGCAGCAGGTAAGGAAATCCAATTAATCCTACCTTCACACATTCAGTTTTCCATATTGTTAAAAATTTTGCCTGTTTCGTGTAATATTTTGTTACAATTGATAAAATATTCTATTATAATTATATTGTTAACTTTAGCCCAGTATTTATGTTTACATTAGGATTGACGTTTTTTGTTGTGCTGTTCTCTGTTTTTCTGTGACAAATTATATAAAAAATGAAATTTCCCTTCTCATCTCTTTTCAAATGTACAATTGAGCAATTGCTTGCTGTATTATATTCAAAACCTGTGCCTCCATCACTGTCCAATATTGCCAAATCTTTTCCATTATCCCAGTTAGAAAACATGTATCAACTAAACATTAACTTCTCATTGCCCTCCCACCTAGTGAACTGCATTCTAATTTTTGTCATAATGATTTTCAGATTCTGCTTATTTCCTATGATTGAGACCATAAATATTTGCAATTTTCTCTCTGACTTATTTCATTCACCATTTTGTCTTCAAAGTTCATCCATGTTGTAGCATGAATCAGAACTTCATTCTTTTTTATGACCAAAAAATACTCCATTGTAGTTTATACTACATTTCCTTTATTCATTCATCTGTTCATGGACATTTGGATTATTTCCACCTTATAGTTATTGTGAGTAATGATACTATGAACATCTGTGTGCAAATATTTGTTTCAGTTCCTGCTTTCAATTTATTTTGGAATACATATAGAAGTGGTACTGACAGGTAAGGAAATTTCATATTTAGCTTTCTGAATCTATCATCATTTTTATGTTGCCTTTTTCTGGTTTCTGAACTCACTTTGTTGCTGTAAACATTTGACTATTTTTTACTGCACATAGATTTTAACAATGTTTTCTGATTTGCCCACTGCTGTATAGGGAAAGGCCCTTGGAGCTCCATGCTCCACACTATGGTAGACATCACACCCTGATCTTAGATTTGTTTATATGATTCAAGAAAAATTTCAAAAATGAAAAAAAAGTCCTGTTTAAAACAACAATGAACCTAACATGCATGTAGAAATAAATCTGATGAAAATTCTTTATTTATTCAAGAAAACAAGTACATATTGCTGAAAAAATTACAGAAAACTTAAAATTAAAGCTGAATATCCAATTCAAGGAGAAAAACACCCCATGTTGTTAAAATAAGAAGATAATAAAACACATGCAAAACTTCCAGGAAAATGTAGATAAGAGAGCAGTTTCTTAATTTGGCATAGGCAAAGATTTCTTAATTATGTTTGAAAGGCAGTGAATACAAAAGGAAAACAACTGAATTTTGACCAAATTGAAATTATTTCTGTTCATTAAATGACATCATTAATAGAGATATAAAGCAATAAAATTGATTATAAGTCATAATAATATATCTTAAAGCATATGAAAATCTCCTACAAAATTTCCAATTAAAAATGGATAAAAGTATTGAAAAGTTATATAACAAAAAGGAGATATGTATTTACTCAATAGGCATGTGAGTGATAATAAAGATGATTAATTTTCTTGAAAAATACAAGTTAATACCATTGTGATATGCATTTACACAACTTCTAAATTTGTCAAAATTTTAGGAAATGTGCATATACATTTTGTCATAGATTTGGAGGTAATGGCAGTCTCATATATTTCTGGAGGGAGAATAAAAGAGTACATTCACTTTGCAAAATGACTTTTCAGTATATACTATGTAAAAACATACATGTACTTTTGATCTAGAAATTCCACAGACTGAAAAAATGAATGTTTGTGTCTTCCAAAACATATAAAGTAAACTTATAGAAAATTTATGTTTCCTAATAGCCAAAATCTGGTAAAAAAAATATGCCTTATTAGATGAATGAATAAATGAAATGTGGACTATGTATATGATGGAATATTCCCTGAAACAAAAAAGAAAATCCACTGATAGAGTACATGAAACAACCTGATAGAATTTTTGATCAGTAAATAAAACTTGGCCACAAAAGAATACATAATATAAGATTATATTTATGTGAAGTTTGAGTAGTCATATTATTCAATGTCAGAAGTCAAAATAATGAATACTTATGAAAGTATCAAAAAAGTGAAAAATAAAGATATATTCAGCAAATTGAAGAGAAAATTCAATACCATCAGCATGATGGTAAAAGAAACATTAACTGAAGTTTTTCAGACTGTATGATTCATCTCAGATGGACACACTAGAAGCAGGAAGGAATGAAAAATACTGATGGGGAAAATATGTGGGTTCAGGAATTAGTAAAAGTGTATTAAATAGTAAGATATAATCATTCAAAACTTGTATCCACCTGCTTTCATGAAATCTATCTGTCTATCTATATATATATACACTACATAAGGTGACACAACACAAGGGAGAATTTCAAACTATCCAATATTGGAGACTTAAATACAATTCAGTCAGTATGTAAAGCATGACTACTAAATTTCAGTAAAAGTACAAAGCATTTGAACAGAATAATTGACTAAATTTTTCTAATTAACACATATGTAAATGAATGCATCCGTGGTACATAATACACATTCTTTTCAAGTGCATTTTGACAATGTGTCAAAAAAGACCATATAATGGCTAAAATCAATATATTTCAGAGATTTAATATCATAATGAATGTGTTGCCTGAGCACAGTAGGTATAAACTGAAAATCAACAACAGAAATGTAAGTAGTACTTCTAAGAAATGTTTAAAGGTTTCTGCTTTCCTGACAAGATCTGATTGATCCACTTAAACCATTATAGTGAAAACTGAAGAACTGATCCTAACACTTCCTAATATGCATCATGTGACAGGTACTAGTCCAAATGTTTTCATTCCTCCCATGTCCCACATTCTAAAGAGGATCCTGAGGGGAGACACTGATGCTAACTTGTTAAATGAAGAATTTAGGCACAAGTAATGAACTGCAGTGACCACAGAGTTGAGACCACTGTGCAGGCTTTGGTACTAGGATTGTTAGTGGTATTCAATCCCTTGATGTAAACATTTGCACGATTTGATAAGGGTTGTAGGGTGGTTTGGAGCTGTTGAAACCACAGAAAAACATGCCATTAAATTTAATTCATTCCTGTGCACATGAATCCACTATAAATAAGACCTTTCATGAGGTTATTTCAGTTAAACTGTGATCCACCTCAATCCAGATTGGTCTTAATCCTATTACTGGAATCCTTTATTATCAGAATGAATTTTCAACAGAGAAAGCCACAGGAAGCCAGAAATGAAATTTAGCCAGGAGAAATGGAGAAGCCAGGAGAGTCCACTATGTTCATTGCCATATGACAGAAAAGCCAAGGACCGAGGATGTCAGGCAGGCAGGCCCAGAATGTCAGTCTTGGGGAATAAAGCATTGCCTGAAGATGCTTTGATTTGAACTTTCTTTTAGCCTAAAATCTATGAGTTAATCCGTTCCTATTGTGCAAGTCAACTCATTGCATGGTATTTTCTTGACTCAACAAAGAAAGTACAAGATGATGTTTTTCCCATGAAAAAAAAATCCTAGTGAAAATGAAAATTGCTCCATTCCTTATAAGAAAACCATGGTATCCATGCATCTGACAGAGGTTGGAAATTTGGTCTTCTCCTCTGTTCCTTGTTCTCAAGGATCCACAGGAAATACACAGTTTAAAATATTTTAATATTTTTAACATTTCTTGATATGCATAAGTTGTTTTATGCATAATTTCTTGGGGCCTCTTTCTTCACCACCTGGAACCAATTATTTCTGAAATTTACCCTGGGCAATGGCTATCAGTGACAACAAGGCTATGTTCCTAGGGGTTTTATATAATGTCATTATGTCTGCACTGTTTCAACTAAATCTGAACACAGAGGCCACTGTTATAAGACAGAATATTTCCTGCCACAATCTCAGTCATCTTAATTATATATGCCCTTTCATTCTACTTTTTTCTTTTCTTTTTATTTATTTATTTTTTATTGTGGGTAAAAATCAAATTTTCCACAATACATAACAATATTTGTAAAATGATATATAAATATATATGCATATTTGTGCATTTGCTTACAAAAATGTTATATATATATATATATATATATATATTTTTAAGAGGTGCTTAGATTATACAAATACTACAAAGAAACCACAGGGACTCCAAAGTTCCCCACCCCCTGCTCCTTCCAACACATCCCACACAAACATTTCCCACAAGTGTGGCCCATCACCCTTAATGGACTTACACATCCTGGGGCCTTGCCATCAACCATAGACCACAGTTCACATCATAGACCACACTCTCTTCCACACACTTCTGAATGGTGTGCACTGATTTAAAAAGGGCCTACATCCATTGCCACAACAGCACTCAGGACAACCTCCAAGTCCCAAAAAAGCCCCTGTATTTTAACTGCACATCCCGCCCTGCCCAGAAAGGGTCCAGGGGCCACTGGCTCCACCTCATTGTCATGAATTCTTCCATTGCTAGAATCACCACATGTGTACAAGAGATACCATTATGTTGGGAGCCGTCACTGGAGTCTGCCAAGAGAGGTGCCAACAACCTAAGCAATAGCAACCTGTGGTTACATGGCGCAACATGGCGGATGCCACAACATGGCGCAGACACAAAATCTGCTTTGTCACTTCCTTGTTCTTCTTCCTCCTTACTCCTTTGTTCTCAGGTTCCCGCCACTGCCCAGGTGAATGCAACAGTACGCGGGCACAGGGCGCGAAAGTAAGATCTGCCCACTACTCCAGCGATAACACCCTCCAATTCCGGAGCGCCACCCGACCCCGACTCACTTCCTCTCTCCAAACAGCATATAAGCCCTGCTCCCTCAAATAAAATTTGCAGCTTGATCAGAACACTGTCTTGCTGTCATTCTTCGCGTCTCTTGTCCCACCATTCTTTCTCGGCAGGTTTCGGGTCCTCGTTGATGTCCTGCGGGCCGGGACACCATTAAGTCCACTCTAGTCCATACTTCTTACCCCAATCCTGAGGGGACTGGGATGGTGATGTCTACTCCACCTCCAAGTAAAAGAGGGCTTATATCCCATGGATATGGTGGGTGGGATGATCCTGCCTGCAGATGCAGGCCCTCTCCATTCCCTGGGATGGCTGTTGCCCATTGTTGTCTCCTCACCAGGTGACTTGGATGAGTCCATTCAGCTGTAGGGTAGGAGTTGCAGCTCCACCGAGATTCCATGCACACCTGGCTCCAGTCTCTGGAAGTATACCTGAAAACTCCAGCATCACATATAGGTTCGAATAGAAGGGACTGATGAACCATGTGCAGGGAGGACTTGTTTGAGTCCAATTCTGTTACTCTCAGGAGCACAGAATCTAAAATATAGCCCACTGATAAGGCATCAGTCTCTGGGGCTATCCCCACTTACATAGGACATGGGTGTCTCCAGAGCTCTCAGGAGCCCTACTGTGTAGGGTTATATGCACTTTGATGTTCTATGAGCTCCTACTGAGGTGTGCATAAGCGATGACCTCCCAACTCTCTTTGAAGTCTCTTAGCCACTTGAACTCATTTGTCTTTACCTTTTCCCCCTTTTATTCAAGGTCTTTTTCCAGTTGTGTTGCCAGTTGGCACTTGGTGTTAGTCCCTCATTGCCAGGGAGGCTCATCCCAGGGAGTCATGTCCCACGTTGGGGGAAGGTAATGCAATAATATGCTGAGTTTGGCTTAGAGAGAGGCCACATTTGAGCAACAAGGAGGCTCTCAGGTGGCAACCCTTAGGCACCCCACAACTGCAGGCTAAGTCTCAGTTACAAGAGTGAAGACTCACAAGGGTAGTCATCAATAACAAGAACTCATCAGTGGGCGATCCTCTTTTGACAGACACTGTCCCTGAACTCAGAGGACAGCTGATGCTCCCTTGGAGAATGTGTCAGAGCTCTCCAGGTTAGGAATTCAGATTCCCTCATTTATTGAGTGATTGTCCACCCACTGTGACCATGCCCCATCCTTTGATCTTTTGAACAATTTTGTATATCTTTCATGTATATTCAGATGAACTTACGCCCATGAATCCCCCCTCCCAGATACCCTGCACCAATAATCACCTGCAGTACCCATTGTAACCCTTCTGTGATATAAATCTTCCATGAACATGTAGCCCATATAATAATCAAATACACTTAATAGGAAAAAGAAACAACAATGATAAGCTTACATGCAAGAGACAAACATAAGGAAACTCAGGAAAAACAAACAAAGAAACAAACAGTCAAACAAAAAACAAAACAAAACAAAATATAATTAGAGGATTGGGACATTCAAGAAAATGGGGAAAAAAAGTAAAAGAAATACCTTTAAAAAATATTCTTTTTCTCCTTTTATCACTGTGTTATCAGATGTCCGGTGTGCCATGACACCTTCCCCCTCTCAATCCCCAGTGACTCGCAAATTTTCATTTAATTTTCAAAGAAGTTTTAGGTCACAGCAAAGTCACACATGTAATACAAAAGACTCCCAGATACCAACCCCCTCTTCCTCACCCCATATTACCCTCCCACTTTTTTTGGATGTTAGCATTGTTATAAATGTTATACAGATAACAAAATACAGCAAATAAACATTGTCAATGATTTACAGCATAGTTTACAATTTAGATGATACAGTTTAATAAGTTTTGATTATATTTACCATGTCCTGTGTCCATTACTGTAATGTAATGAAAAACCTTTCCCATGACCACTAAATACCCTGTTAGATCTTAACTGTTCCTTCCTCCCCACCCCTCTGGGACATATGACACTCACATGTCTTGACTCATGGAATATCAAGATTCATAGTTACATGTCCTGGGTATTTGAACCTGCCCTTTCTAATCTACCCACCTGTCAATGCTGCATAACCAAACCCAGTAATATCACTACCCATCTGTCCTATCCTTCAATATGCAACTATACTCTATCCCTTTACCATAGATTATGTCCATATGGGTGATGGCTCAAAGCCTGCTCTTCTCTTTCTCTCCCTTGTGAACCTATCTTTCAGACAATGGTTCTCAGAGACTGCTCACTTTTCTCAGTTCAAATCAGTGAGGTCATATACTGTTCATCCTTCAGTGCCAGGCTTGCTTCGCTCAACATAAGGTCTTCAAGATTCATTCACGTTATTCCATGTGTTAGCACTTTATTCCTTCTTACAACTGAGTAATATTCCATTGTATGTATGTACCATATTTTGCTTATCCATTCATCTGTTGATGGGCACCAAGGCTGATTCCAACTTTTGGCACTGGTGAACAATGCCGCTATGAACATTGGTGTGCATATATCTGTTTCTGTCTTTGCTTTCAGTTCTTCTTGGTATATACCCAGCAGTGGAATCACTGGATCATATGGGAGATCTATTGTTAGTTTTCTGAGGAACCGCCAAATTGTCCTCCACAGTGGCTGGACCATACCACAGTCCCATCAGCAGTGGATGAGGGTTCCTATTCCTCCACATCTTCTCCAACATTTAGTGTCTCCTGTTTTTTTAATAGCTGCCATTCTGATGGGTGTAAGATGGTATCTCATTGTAATTTTAATTTGCATTTCCCTGATAGCAAGCAATGTTGAGCATTTTTTCATGTGCTTTTTAGCCATTTGTATTTCTTCCTTGGAGAAGTGTCTTTTCAGGTCACTTGCCCATTTTTTAAATAGGTTGTTTGTCTTTTTATTTTCAAGGTGTAGGATTTCTTTATATATGCAGGCTATTAGGATCCTATCAGATATATGGGTTGCCAAATATTTTTCCCATTGGGTAGGCTGCCTTTTTATTTCTTAATAACATCCTTTGAGGTGCAGAAGTTTTTAATTTTGATGAGATCCCATTTATCTATGTTTTCTCTTCCTGCTCGTGCTTTAGCTGTGAAGTTCATGAAAACATACCTTATTACAAGGTCCTGTAGATGCTTCCCTACATTATCTTCCAAGGTCATTATGGTTTTGGCTCTTATAATTAGATCTTTGCATCATCTTGAGTTGATTTTTGTATAAGGTGTGAGATGGTATTCTTCTCTCATTCTTTTGTATATGGATATCCACTTCTCCAAGCACCACTTGAGAAAGAGGCCATTCTCTCCCAACTGAGTGGGCTTCATGGCCTTGTCAAATATCAGATAACTGTAT
This sequence comes from Tolypeutes matacus, assembly GCA_026826555.1. Lineage (NCBI taxonomy): Eukaryota > Metazoa > Chordata > Mammalia > Cingulata > Chlamyphoridae > Tolypeutes > Tolypeutes matacus. The sequence goes on from JAKSZT010054587.1 coordinate 2,743,638, forward strand.
ATGTGTGGATCTATATCAGAACTCTCAATTCTTTTCCATTGGTAAGAAGGTCTATCCTTGTCCAATACAATGCAGGTTTGATCAATGTAGCTTTGTAGTATATTTTAGAGTCAGGTAGTGTGATATATCCAACTTCATTTTTCTTTTTCAATATGTCTTTGGCAATTCAGGGCCTCTTGCCTCTCCAAATATTTTTTGTGGTTAGTTTTTCCAGTTCCTTATAAAATACAGTGTTGACTTTTATTGGGATTGCATTAAATCTGTAGATTAGTTTGGGTAGCATAGACATCTTGATGATGTTTAGTCTTCCCATCCATGAACAAGGAATACTTTCCATTTATTTAAGTCTTCTTTGATTTCCTTTAACAGTGTTGTGTAGTTTTCTATATATAAGTCCTTTACATCTTTAGTTAAATTTAATCCTAGGTATTTGATTGATTTAGTTACTATTGTAAATGGTATTTTTTTTCTGATTTCCTCCTCAGTTTGCTGGTTATTGGTGTACAGAAATGCTACTGATTTTTGAGCGTTGATCTTATAGCCTGCAACATTACTGAACTCCTTTATAAGTTCTAGAAGCCTTGTTGTCAATTTCTCAGGGCTTTCTATGTATAGGATCATGTCATCTGAAAATAATGAAATTTTTACTTCTTCTTTTCTAATCTGGATGCCTTTTATGTCCTTTTCTTGTCTCAGTGCTCGTGCAAGTACTTCTAAGACAATGTTAAATAGGAGTGGTGATAGTGGGCATCCTTGTCTAGTTCCCGATATCAGAGGGAAGGCTTTTGGCTTTTCACTGTTGAAAATGATGTTAGTTTTGGGTTTTTCATTTATACCCTTTTTCTTATTCAGAAAGTTTCTGTCTATTCCTATCTTTTGTAGTGTTTTTATGAGGAAAGAGTGTTGTATTTTGTCGAATGCTTTTTCTGCATCTATAGAGATGGTCATGTGATTCTTTTTTTCAATCTGTTTATGTGGTGTATTACATTGATTGATTTTCCTATATTGAACCATCCTTGCATATCTTGGATGAAACCCTCTTGTGCATTGTATATAATCCTTTTGATATGTTGTTGAATGCTATTAGCAAGTATTTAGTTGAGGATTTTTGCATCAATTAGAGAAATTGGTCTATAATTTTCCTTTCTTGTGGTATCTTTATTTGGTTTTGGTATTAGGGTAATGTTGGCATCATAGAATCAGTTAGACAATATTACTTCTACTTCTATTATTTGGAAGAGCTTAAGTAGAATTGGTATTAGCTCTTTCCAGAATGTTTAGTAGAATTCAGCTGTGAAGCCATCTGGTCCTGTGCTCTTCTTAGTTGGGAGGTTTTTGATGACTGATGTCTATCTCTTTACTTGTAATTGGACTGTTGAGTTCATCTATTTCTTCTTTCATCAATGTAGGGTGTTTGTGAGTTTCTACAAACTTGTCCATTTCCCCTAAATTATAATTCTTGTTGGCATATTATTTTTCAACATATCCTCTTATGATACTCTTTATTTCTGTGGGGTTAGTAGTGATATCACCTTGCTCATTCCTTATTTTATGCATTTGCATCTGTTCTCTCTTTTTCTTTGTTAGTCTGGCTAAGGGTTTGTCAATTTTATTGATATTCTCGAAGAACCAGCTTTTTGTTTTGTTTATTGTTTCCAGGGCTTTCTTATTCTCTATTTCATTAAGTTCTGCTCTAATCTTTGTTATTTCCTTCTTTGTACTTCCTTTAGGTTTAGTTTGTTGTTGTTTTTCCAATTCCTCCATGTGTGCAGTTTGGTATTGAATTTTAGCTCTTTCTTCTTTTTTAATATATGAATTTATGGTTTGGAACTTCCCTCTCAGGTCTGCTCTGCTACATCTCATAGGTTTTGATATGTTGTGTTGTCATTTTCATTAGTTTCAAGGTAGTTGCTGATTTCTGTTGAGATTTCCTCTTTGACCCACTGTTTGTCTAAGACAGTGCTGTTTAACTTCCATATCCTTGTGCCTAACCTGTTTCTCTGGCCCTTATTGATTTCCAACTTCATTCCGTTGTGGTCAGAGAAATTACTCTGTATAATCTCAATCTTTCTGATTTCATTGAGAGTTGTTCTGTGGCCTAGCATGTGGTCTATTTTGTAGTATTTTCCATGTGCACTCAAGAAGAATGTAAATCCTGCTGTATTTGGGTGTAGTGTTCTGTATATGTCTATTAAATCCAGGTCTTCTAATGTATTGTTGAATGCCTTTGTTTCTTTATTGATTTTCCATCTAGATGTTCTGTCTAATGATGATAGTGGTGTGTTGAAGTCCCCTGCTATAATTGTAGAGGCATTTATTTCTCCTCTTAGTTTTTCCAGAGTTTGCCACACGTATTTTGAGGCACCCAAATTAGGTGCGTAAATGTTGATGATTGTTCTCTCTTCTTGAGAGATTACTCCTTTTACTAATATGTAGTGTCCATCTTTGTCTCTTACAATAGTTTTGCATTTAAAGTCTATTTTGTCTGATATTAGGATAGCTACTCTTTCCCTTTTTTGGCTATTGTTAGATTGTAAAGTGATTTTCCAGCCATTCACTTTCAGCCTCCTTGAATCCCTGGATCAAAGGTGGGTTTCTTGTAGACAGGGTATAGATGGATCATATCTTCTTATCCATTCTGCCAATCTGTGTCTTTTTATTGGTTAATTTAATCCATTACCATTCAGTGTTATTACCCATAATGAATTTCTTACTTCAACCATTTTTTCTTTGGGTTAATGTATGTCATATGTTGTTTTGTTTCCCTTTTTGTCTTTTCAGTTGTTTTTTTTTTTTTTTCTTTTTTTTTTATTATGGGTAAAAATCAAAATTCTCACAATACATACAAACATTTGCAAAATGATATATAAATATATGTCCATATATGTGTATTTGCTTACAAAAATGTTATTTATATATATATATATATATATATACATATATTTTAAGAGGTGCTTAGATTACCTAAAATATTACACGGAACCCACTGGGATTCCCATGTTGCCCACCTCCCACACCTCCCACCACATCCCACACAAACATCTCCCACAGTGTGGCCCACCAACCTCAATGAACTTCCACATCCTGGAGCCTTGCCACCAACCATAGACCACAGTTCACACTGTAGACCACACTCTCTCCCACTCAGTTCTGAGTGGTGTGTGCTGATTTAAAATGGCCTACATCCATTGCCACAACAGTACTCAGGACAACCTCCAACTCCCAAAGAAGCCCCTGTATTTCAACTGCTCATCCCCTCCCTACCCAAAAACTGTCAAGTGGCCACTGGCTCCACCTCATTGTTATAATTTCTTGCATTGCAAGAATCACCATATGTGAGCTTTTAAACTCTCCTCCAACTCTCTCTCCCTTGTTTTTTCCTTTCAACGTGTAGAGATTCCTTTAATATTTCTTGAAGTGGTGGTTTCTTCTTGACATACTCTCTTAATTTTTGTTTATCTATTAATATTTTGAACCCTCCATCATTTTTGAATGCCAATTTTGGTGGATAGAGAATTTGCGGCTGGAATTTTTTTCCTTTAGTGTTTTGACTATGTCATACCACTGTCTTCTTGCCTCCATGGTTTCAGCTGAGAAATCAGCACTTAATCTTATTGTGCTTCCCTTGTGTGTGATGGTTCTCTTTTCTCTTGCTGCCTTGAGTATTTTCTCTTTGTCTTGTGCATTGGACATTTTGACAAGTATATGTCTTGGAGTTGGCCTGTTGGGATTTATACTATTTGGGGCATCTGTGCTTCCTGGATCTGCACATCCATCTCTCTCAATAAGGTTGGGAACTTTTCAGTCGTTATTTCCTTCAACACTCCTTCTGTTCCCCTTCCTTACTCTTCTCCTTCTAGGATGCCCATGATGCATATGTTTGTGCATTTTGTGTTATTGTTTAATTCCCTGAGTCCATGCTGGATTTTTTCTATCTTTTTGTCTATCTGTTCTTCTATCTCTGATTTCAGCTGTATTGTCTTCCATATCACTAATTCTTTCCTCGGCCTGTTAAAATCTGCTGCTATGTGAATCCAGCGTCTTTTCTGATTTCTTGGATTGTGCCATTGTTCACCATCATATCCATTATCTTTTTAGGCATTTTTGCAATTTCTTCAGTATGTTCTCCTAGTGTCTTCTTTATATCCTTAATCTCTTCCTTCACTCCTTTAAGTTGGTCCATGATATTTGTTTGGATAGCTTTGATTAGTTGTTTGATGTTCTGCAACACTTCCTGGTTTTTAATTTGGTCATTGGACTGATCCACGTTTTCCTGTTTCTCATGGTCATTTGTATTTTTTTTTTTTTTTTGCTCTCTTGTCATCATATTATCTTGATGGGTTTGTTCAGTTAATTAGCTTTTCTCTATGCTCTAGTGTTTTATTTAGCTGGTGGTTCTGCGTGTGAGTTAAGTTTTTTCTTTGGCACATTTTCTTCTCATTTTATTTCCTTGCTTCTTTCTATGTTCCCTTGAAGGCAAAAGATTAGGGCCAGAAGAATCAAAAGATGTAAGGAAAGTAGAATGATTATAGTAATATTGATAAAAGTTAGAAGAGGGGCCAAATAAGACTTAATGAGATTAATATTTAACTTGTGTAGGCAGTGTAGAGTAATAGGAAAAAAAGTGGAGTTCCTACAATGGACTGGGAAAACAAATGGTGGAATATATATATAGTGATTTAGAAGGCTAGAATTATGAAGAGGGAGAGAAATAGTAAAGAAAGTGCTGAAAGGAAAAGGTTAATATTAATAAAAAAAAGAAGAAAACAAAATAGATGGAATAAATTGACACCCTTAATTTGTGGGCCTATGAAAATATGTTGTATCTAAGAGCCACAGGAGAAAGCAGAAGGCAGAAAGATGAAGGAAGGATAAGTGATAGTTTGGAATACAAAATCAATATAGGCAGTGAGTGGGAAATTACTGAAGAAGCACAGCAAAGATGCGACAAGCTAGCAGAACCTAATTTTAAAAAATGAAAGAAAAAAGAAAGGGGTGAGGTTAGAGGAAAGAAAAGCAAGAAACCAGAAATAAACAGAGAAAAACCAAAGAACCACACAGGTAAGCAGTCAAACAGAGCTAAGGGGGGTCAATGATTTCCCTAGGGTCCATATGGATCCTCTCTGTGTTCTTGTGTTTATCAATCAACTTCTCTGCAGGGTTCTATATGCAGGTCCTGAAACAGATTTTAGCTATTAGACTAAATTAAAAAGAATTTATTTTTCATTTATTGAAGTGACCTTCTCCCTTTTTTTTTTTTTTTTGGTGAAACACTGGACCCAAAATATTTCCTCCTCTAGACCAACCCCCTTACAGAAGGGACCCTAGTTGGGCTCATGGAAATTAATCAAGCACATCCCACTTCCTGGACTCCCCAGGGTTGCTGTAGCTCTGATGTTAGTCAGTGCAGAGTGCTAAAGATGGCCAACTCCGCCCCTTCTGGAGCCGAGCCCCAGCGTCAAGAGGTTGCTATGCAAATCAGTTTGACTCTTCAGATTTGCCTCTGCTCTCAGCCTGATGCTGCTTCAGGTCCGCTTATCTGCTCCCCAAAGCTATGGGGCAGTCCAGGCAGCCAGACCAATGGCAAAAAAAATTTAAAAATTCCCTTCCTTGTCCTCCAACAGAAGGCTCCCTCTTTTGGAGAGTGTCCCCCTTCCTGGTTCTGTGGTGGCCTGGGGCTTATCCCTGGTCACCTAGGTAAATCAACTCCTTTCCTGAACAGAATCACTCCTTCCCTCTGCCGGGTGCCAATTTGCTCTGGCTGTTCTGTTCACCCAAGTTCCAAGGGTCTCCAGTCAGCCAAATCCCCAGAAAATGAAACTGTCTCGCCCTTTTACCAGAACCCCCCCCTCAGAGAGTGCCCCCTCCCGCTAGGCCCTTACTCCTGATTGCCAAGCCCTTCTCTTGGCTCCAATCGGCCATTTTATATATTTATTTTTTTCTCACATACGCAGTGCTCAGCTGTCCGTGCCAACCACCACCAGCATGCTTAAAACTTATGGATCTCTACCATTCAGTCCATGCCATTGATCCACACAGATAGATGTCCCAAGCTTCTCTTTCCACGTGCACACAGCCCAGACCCCCGGACCAGACCCTGTCCACAATCCGCCTTGCTCTGGGAGTTTACAGTGTGTGCCCTCCTACACTAACATCATCTTTGCCCCCTCTTCATTCTTGCCTGCACCTGAAAGAGGATCTGACCCATGTCAGAATCCACAATTTCTTATTTGCATAAGAAAAATGTTAACTTTTCTGTTTAATGTTGTTAATTTCTTTTCCTCTTCCTTGTCTCTCTAAGAATCACCATTTCTCTCCAGCACTACTCACTTTTTTAGGAGAGAAATATTGTAAATTAAATTAGAATAAAAAATATAGGTAAAGAAGGTGTTCACACAATAGGAACAACATCTTTTATATTCATCATGCTGAAAACACATTCCAGCAGTTTTAGCAGAATTGAGAGTTATTAAAGCAAGTGCAAAGTAATGGACAACAGCAGAACCTGATGGAGTCAATGTCAGTAAAAAAGGTAGGGATAGAAGAAGCTCTGCTCTCCACCCGTGGGTTCAGTATGGAGAATGATAAGTTAAATTATGTAAAATATTTAATTATAGTGAGTTGTGCTTTACCTTAAAAATTGGAAATAATTATTTTGTGTATATATATTTCTATTTAGTTAATAACTACAGCTGTCTACCTATTATCTTTGTTTTGCTAGTGTTATAAAATAATTAAGTGGATGCACAACAGAAAATATATGCACAATATCTTATATTTGAGGAATAATTCTAGAGATTGCTCAAAATATATTATGAAAGAACATTCAGGCATTTCTCATTGATTCATCCATACAGGTTCCAGGCCAATTTTTTCATATAAATCACCCCAAAATATTGAGTTAATCATAAGTATATTAAATATTAAATGGATAGGTAGATGAGAAACTTAAATGAATACATATATTAATGAAGAGAATATATCTTCCAACTCTTCAGATTGGAAATATATTCATCATCATGTCTTTGCAGAGAAGGCAATGAGTAACTTGCTTTTGTACTTAGAAAGATGAGAACACCCATGCAATATTATTCTAACCTGAGGGAAACTTTTCTGTGCATGTTATACCCCTGCTGCACCCAGTCTATTGGTAAATAAATGGTCTCAGTTTTACAGTTTCTATTCAAAACAGTTCAGAACATTTTATATTAACTCATTTTCCTTTTAACAGAAAATTCCATTTGCAAAGATAGAGCACTAGGTTTTCCTTTGGTTTCTTTGCCTGTTTATAAACAATAGAGCCGTGAGTTTAAGATGGAAATAATGTAAGTGCTGAAAGGGCCACATGCTTAATCCTTTTGTCAGTGATCTGTAATTCTTATTTACTTTTTTCAGTATGGTTATCATCTTGTGTTCCTTCTCTATTTGGAATATTTTATAAATGTTAAATTCATAAGGTAGGTATTATTGAAAATTCTATAGATAAGAAAGCCATGTTTCAAAGAGTTTCCCAAAGCTACAAAGCAAGAAAATGGCAGAGCTAATGAAAACAACATATCATCCATTGAAATCCATGAGTTTTAGCTTAGCTAGACTGACCAATGGAATTTTAATCTACATACCTAAAATTGGTAATATTGAAATAATTAGTCTTTTTTGTCTGTGTTCAGACTGTGAAAGCCTGGTGTATTTCTATAATTTTGTAGTAGTGGTCTGATAATTAGTTTTAAGTTGTAGCCTGTAAAAAAAGTCAAACAACTCTTTATAAGATCTCAGTCTTTGGAATGAAACTGACTTCAGTAGGTTAGAGCTACTTATAACATAAAGAACTAGTCATTTTAACCAATGTAATCATATAATTCTATAAATAAACTCCTGGCATTAAACAGCAACAAAAACAAAAGCAAAAGCTGCTTAATGAACCATTTTTCAGTGTCCTCAAATAAAGTCCACCAGAGAGGAGTAAAAAGAGAAAATTTAATCTTGCAAACAGGAGGTCAATCTGAAAGCCACACCCACTTTGCTTTCTGACATTTAGCAGAGGTTCCCTATATTATTGGTGGTTATATTAGTCACACAAACAAAAAGGAACAAGGAAAGAAGAATGTGAAGTATAGTGGCTTGGTGAATGTTGTATTTTCAGTGAGAAATAAAAGATGCAATGATAAGCAGATCTGGAAATGTACACCCTTTCAAATAATCAAGGAAATTATTCAAGTCCAGGAGAATACGTGCTGTGCTTTACCATTTTTAGTGGATGGATCTGTAATTCTTTTTCAAAGGATGACATAAACATGGTAAATCTCCACAAATTATGGTTGCATTATGAAAGGGAACATTCACAAATAATTGGGTGTGTCTCAAAATTCATTATTTACTCGCCTATTACCAACAATACATAAATTTGCACATGAGCAGAAAACTATCTCTTTCTGTCTCAGCTTATTCAAGTTCTGTAATATGTTCAGAGTTTATGGGAAAGCATAATATTTCCTAAAACATCACATTTCATATAATTCTGCTTCATAATAAATACTCATTCCAAAATTACTATTTACTTATCATAGGTTGCAATGAAAGATACTAGCAGTCATTATTCCTATTTTCTAGACCTGTGAAGATTGATTGTACCTACTCCCAAAGGAATGTGTTTAAGGATTTTTGTAATATTTTCAGAGGTCTTCATTTTGAAATGTTTTAATAATATTAAAATAATACAATGTTTGTTATTACAGATATTTCTTGGAGACTTTTTCTACAGATATTTATGATGCCATATATCATATCTAAGGTGATCTTAGTCTAATAAGTCATTGACTGAATGAATTTTATAATAAAATGGTGGAAATACAAAACATAATCAAGTATAATCATATTTTTTACTTAAAAAAATTAGAGTAGCTGTAGGTTTACAGAAACATCATGCAAGAAATACATAGTTCCCATATATCACCCTGCCATGCAGTTTTACCAGTTATTAACATTTTCATTACTGTGATACCTTTGTTAAAATTCATGAAGCATTATTATTATATTTATGCTATTTAATTTATGCTACCTTGTGCTGTACAATTCTGTAGGTATGTTTGTGTGTGTGATAACTTATATGCAACCTACAGTTTCTCTTTTATCTCTTTTTTGAATATAAAATTAATTTGTGTTAATTACATATAAGTTGTGCCTCCATCCCCATCATCCATTGCCAAAACTTTTCCAGCAACCCCCAAAAAATCTCCACACAAATTAAGCATTAACTCCCCATTCTGCTCTCCTACTTGACTCTGGTAACCTGTAGTTTGTTTCTGATTTCATATATGTTTATTCTCCTCATTTCATATAAGGAGGTCATAAAGTATTGTCTGGTTTATTTCACACAATCTGATATCTCCAGGGTTCATCCATGTTGCAGCACACATCAGAACTTCATTCCTTATTATGGAAGAAAAATATTCCACTCTATGTATATACTACATAATGTTTATCCATTCATCTATAATAAACTATTGGGATGCTTCCAACATTTGGCAATTGAGAATAATGCCACTGTGACTATCAGTGTGCAAATGTCTGTTCAGGTTCCTGCTTTAAATTATTTTGGTTATATACCTGGAAGTAGAGTTACTGGGTCATATGATAATACTATACTTAACTTTCTGAGGAATCATCATGCTGTTTTCCACAGTGGCTGCACCATTTTACATACCCCAAAACAATGTATGAGTGTTTCTAATTTTCCTCATCCTCTCCAGCACTTGTTATTTCCTTTTGTTTTTTAAACAGTATCCTTTCTAGTCAGTGTGTGATGGTATCTCATTGTGGGTTTTTTGTTGTTGTTTTGTTTTCTCTTTTTTATTTATTTTTATGCTTTATTCTTTTATTTCTTATTTTTTGTACTTTTTATTGTAGTAACATATAAATAACTCAAAATGTCCCATTTGACCTATTTCATGTGTAAAATTCAGTGGTATTAATTACATTCACAATATTGTGCTACTATCACCCAAATGTACTACACCAGCTTTATCATCACCTCAAACTCTGAACCCTATAAGCAATTAACTCCCCATCACTCCCCAGAATATAATCTACTTTCTGCCTCTATGAATTTGCTCACTGTAGGTATTTCATATCAATAAGATCACACAATATCATACAATATAGTGTTCCTTTCTTGGATAATTTTCTTTTTCTCAAATTGTATTTGGTGATAATTGTGCCTTGTACATTGATTCCTCATGGCCTAGAATTATATGTCCAATGTAACTGCTTGGCACATGCTGGTAAATAAAGGAAGTAATGAAAGAATAGTTTTCATTCCTTAACTAACACAATTTTAAGTAGCATGATTTACACTCTGTCCTGCACAATTAGATATTCTGAAAAAAAGTCTATTGCAAGTGATATGTTACCAGAAGTCAGAAAGTTATATATTGCATCATCATATTGTAAAATTAGATTATTTAAGAAATATATTGTGAGATGCATCTTAATGACTTGCTAGAATTATTACAGATACTAATTGCAAACTCTGTAAATGGTAAGTGGAAAACAAGGGTGAAGTTTTCAGAGAAAGGGAAAATATTGAGATACAGTGGTTGAAAATTAGATGAGAGGAGAATAATTAAGATAATATAGTAGAAAGGGGTAAAGGAAGAGGTTGAATAAGAGAATTCCAATTTATTAACTTTGGAAGGTCATAAAAAATTCAATTTTACCTATCCATTGAGAAAGGAAACTTTGGAACCAATCCCCATGTACCTTTAATGAAATGAGTAACTAAACCACTTTAAAGGTGAATCAAGGGAGAAAAGAGATGTGACACCTTGGGTGGAAGTCCTTATAACACACAACAGAGTGGAGGAAGTACAGGAAGCAGAAGATTGAAGTAAAAGTTAATTGGTCTTCTGATGTGGAATGAGAGGCTTAGATCTGTCAGAATCAAGATTGTTAAGTTTCACTTAAAAATCTGAGGTAGATGGACACAACATTTTTTGAAAAAAGTAATGGGAGAAACTAACAGAAAGATAAAAATATTTAATTAATGGATCAGAGTTTCAGAATTAATATTTTGAACAGGGAAAACTGAGCATTTATGTAAGTTCAAGAACATATGGAAGGAATGAAAAAGAAAATGACATTTATTAGGAAACATTGGCATCAGTGTAAGAGGAGAGATAATGAAGACTAGAGACCTAGCAAGAGATGGTATCATTCATTGTAAAACAGCCAGTAAGTAGGAAAATTGAAAGAAATGCATAGCAATTATTTCTATTGATATACATAAGTTATTAGCATAAGATATTTTAGGAATTTTAAATAGATATAAAAGTGTTTTTATTTTTGAAGAGCTTGAGGAAAATAGATATTTTACTGTACTATAAGGGTTAAAATAAATTATCCTGAGTTGAAATCGGATAATATACTTTATTCAAGAAAGTATAAGAAATGGAAATATAGAGTCATAGGGAAATTGGTTTGAAAAGCTTTTGTGTAGTAATACTCAATGTGTAGGAAATAAATGGATTGATGTTTGAACTCTGGATTACTGAAATTTAAAAATCCCAAAACCATGCTTTCAAGGTTCCCACAGTACTTGGCCAGCTGTGAAGGAATTGTGCAAATAAATGGTCAGTTTGCATGAAGGGCTGGGATTGGCATAGTGGGAAAAAGTGAAGCTCATTAGGCTCAGGAGTTCTGGTGAAAGAAATATGCCATGTCTCAGGGGAGAGCTGCACAGCCAAACCTGGCTTTCAATGACTATGCTTCTCCTTATATGTCTGTGATTAATAAAATTTCTTGAGCTTTAACTGACTGACTCTTTTCAATTTTAAACTTTATATTTTACTTCCCAATTTGCAGAGTCATAATGAAAATTACATAATGTAACATGTGAATAACTGAATAATATACATAGGGAATTCTAAATTAATAAAATATGGTGTTCATATTGTTCATTTGGTTGATTACACTATCTCAGTAAGAAAGGAACAAAAACAGGCCACAAGGGTTTAATATTGATAAAGAGATAGAGAGAGGGAGGGAGGGAAGGTGAGAGATTGAAGAATCCAATGTTGATATTAAAAGAGTAGATGTTAATAGTTGCAAAGCAGAGACATATGTAGCCAATAAGAATGTGGTTATCAGAGATAACAATTCTTAAGGTGAATTTCCAAGTGAAATTAGTACTAAACTTTAGAGTGGCAGAAGTGGAGAAAACATAATATTCCATCTTTTGGCAAGAAATGGATCACAATCACATGTAAAATTTGGAAAGGCTCTGATGCAATATTAGCCTATATTTATCCAGATTGTGTTTGGTCATCAATTAATAAAATTAAATGTTAAAATATATAGAATACTTTTAATTTGTCACTTTATAAAGGCATTACCTACATTAACTTAATTAATCCTCCAGTATACCCATTGAACTGCTAGTATGTGCTAATGTGTGATGAAAATTAAACAAACATGGCTACATGCTCTAAAAGAATCTTTGTAAAAAAGTTTTTTTGTAGTAACATATATACAGCACAAAATTCTCTGTATTAATAATAACTTTCAAGTGCACAATTCACTGATACTAGTTACACTTAAAATATTGTGTTACCATCACTAAGATCCATTACCACAATTTTTTCATCACCTAAAACAGAAACTCTGTACTCATTAAGCAATAAATCTTTCTTCTACTCACCCTCTGCCCCTGGTAACCTGTCATTTACTATCTTCCTTTATGTTTTTTTCCATTACCACTACCCTGAAAGTAAGAAAAAGTAGCAAGAAGACTAAAGGAGATTAAGGCAACAGTAGTTACTCCCCTACTAACCAGTATGATCTACAGATGAAAAATATTGGATAAATGTTGATTGATAAATATACTTAAGCTAATTTTCCCCTCATTCTGACTCTCCATGTTCTTTAGGGATTATCCGCCTTTGTCTTTCCATGTACACAGCACATCCTTAAAGATGCCCAACTCCACCATTGTGACGAGTTCCTGCTTACAAGATTCTCTGAAGTGTGGGAATACAGAGTCTGGCACACCATGTTATTCTTTCTGATGTACTTGGCAACACTGATGGGCAATTTTGTCATTGTTTCAGTACCCACGCTTGACAAGAGACTTCACATCCCCATGTTCTACTTCCTTAGGAATCTGTCTGTGTTAGACATGTGCTACATTTCTGTTACAATACCCAAAGCATGTATCATCTTCCTGCTTTACAACACAGTGATCTCCATGGAAGAATGTGCTGCACAGATGTTCTTTGTGTTTTGGTTTGCTTTTATAGAGCTGCTGTTGCTCACCATCATGACTGGTGATTACTATGTGGCCATCTGCCAGCCCATCCACTACTCTAAGATCATGAACCCTTGGTTCTGTGTCCAGATGACAATGGCCACCCTACTCAGTGGTGTGGTCTTTGCAGGATTCCACACAGGCAACACATTCTTGTCCTTCTGTCAATTCAACATGGTCCATCAGTTCTTCTATGACATCCCCTCTCTGCTGAAACTCTCCTGCTCTGACACCTTAAGTAATGAAATTTTATTTTTTTATCTCTGCAGTGATCATTGATTGTGGCTGCTTCATCTTCATCACCATGTCTTATATTCACATATTTTCACTGTGCTCAAGTTTCCAACCAAGGCAGGGAAAGGAAATGAATTTTCTATCTGTATCCCTCACATCCTTGTGGTGACCATCTTTATTATTTCAGGCATTGTTATATATGTGAAACCAACCTCCAACTCATCCATAATTCAGGACATGGTCATTTCTGTATTCTATTCTACAGTCCCTCCTTTATTGAATCCTATAATCTATAGTCTTAGAAACAAGCAGTTAAAAGAAGCTATAAGAAGGATGATGATGAGGAGGAGGCCAAGATGGCATTAGTGTAGGAGGGCACACACTGCAAGCTCCCAGAGCAAGACCAATTGTGGACGGGGTCCTGCCCAGGGGTCTGTGCTGTGCACGCATGGAGTGAGAAGTTGGGATATATATCTGTGCGGATCAACGGCGTGGACGGAGCGGTAGAGATTTGTGAGTTTTAAGGCTCCCGGTGGTGTTTGACACAGATGGCTGAGCCCCGCGGTTAGGGAGGAAAAATAAAATAAAATAAAATGGCCACCTGGAGCCACAAGCAGGGCGAAAAAGTGTTATTTTCTGGGGATCTGGCTGCCTGGCGCCCCTTGGACCTTGTGTGAACAGAAAAAAGGAGTTAATCAGCACCTGGTGAACCAGAGGGGGGATTTTGGTCTGGGAATGGAGCTGATTTCCCTAGCCACCCAGGGATAAGACCCGGGCCACTGCGGAGCCAGGAAGAAGGGACACTTCCCAAAAAAGGAAGGGTTCTGTTGGAAGACAGGGAAGGGTATTTTATATTTTTAGACATCGATCTGGCTGCCTGTACTGCCCATTAGCTTTGAGGAGCAGATAAACTGACCTGAAGCAGCATTAGGCTGAGAGCAGACTCGAATCTGCACTCAAATTGACTTACTGAGCAGCCTGGTGACACTGGAGCTCGGCTCCAGAAGGGGCGGAATCTGTCGTCTTTAGCACTCCTCACTGACTAACAACAGAGCTACAGCTAACCTGGGGAGTCCAGAAAGTGGGACGTGTTTGATTAATTTCCATGGGCCCAGCTAGGGTCCCTTCCGTAAGGGGGTTGGTATAGAGGAGGAATTATTTTGGGTCCTGCATTTGGCTAAAAAAAAAAAAAAAAAAAAAAAAAAGTGAGGTCACCTCAACAAATGAAAAATAAATTCTTTTTAATTTAGTTTGATAGCTAAAAGCTGCTTCAGGACCTGCATATAGAACCCTGTGGGGAAATTGATGGATAAACACAAGTAGGCAGGAAGGATCCACGTGGACCCTAGGGGAATTATTGACCCCCCTTAGCTCTGTTTGACTGCTTGCCTGTGTAGATCTTCGGTTTCTCTCTGTTTATTTCTGGTCTCTTGCTATTATTTCCTCTTTCCTCCCCCCTTCCTTTTCCCTTCTATATTTTTTTAAAGGTGCTGCCAGCTTGTCACTTCTTTGCTGGGCTTCTTTAACAGTAATTCCCCACTCGCTGTATATATTGATTCTGTATTACAAACTATCACTTATACTTCCTGCATCTTTCTGCCTTCTGTTTTCTGTTGTGGCTCTTAGAGACAACATTTTTTCATAGGCCCACAACTTAAGGGTGTCAATTTCTATTCCATCTATTTTGTTTTCTTCTTCTTCGTTTTTTTATTAGTATTAACTTTTTCCTTTCAGACCTTTCTTTACTATTTCTCTCCCTCCTCATAATTCTAGCCTTCTAAATCACAATATATGTATTCCTCCATTTGTTTTCCCAGTCCATTGTAGGAACTCCATATTTTTTCTTAGTACTCTACACTGTCTACGCAACTTAAATATTGATCTCATTAAGTCTCACTTTGCCCCACTTCTAAATTTTATCAATATTTCTATTATCCTTCTGCCTTCCTTACATCTTTTGATTCCTCTGGCCCTAACCTTTTGCCTTCAAGAGATCACAGAAAGAAGCAAGGAAATAAAATAAGAAGAAAAACTGCCAAAGAGAAAACTTAACCCACTCGCAGAATAAAGAGCTAAATAAAATTCTAGAGCATAGAGAAAAGCTAATAAACTGAACAAACCCATCAAGATAATATGATGACCAGAGGGCAACAAAAAAATACAAATGACTCTGAGAAACTGGAAAACATGGACAAGTTTAATGCACAAAATAAAAACCAGGAAGCAATGCAGAACATCAAACAACTAATCAAAGCTATCCAAACAAATATCATGGACCAGCTTAAAGAAATGAAGGAAGAGATTAAGGATATAAAGAAGACACAGGGAAAACATACTGAAGAAATAGCTAACACACCTAAAGAGGTAATGGATATAATGGCGAACAAAGACACAAGTCAAGAAATGAAAAAGACGCTGGATGCACATGACAGCAGAATTGAACAGGCAGAGGAAAGAATTAGTGATATGGAAGACAATACAGTTGAAATCAAAGAGATTGTAGAAAAGATAGACAAAAAGATAGAAAAAATCCAGGGTGGTCTCAGGGAATTAACCGATCATGCAAGATGCACAAACATAAGCATTAAGGGCATCCTAGAAGAAGATGAAAAGGGAAAGGGAACAGAAGGAGTGTTGAAGGAAGTTATGGCAGAAAACTTCCCAACTCTATTGAGAGAGATGGATGTGCAGATCCAGGAAGCACAGTGCACCTCAAATAGTAAAAATCCCAAAAGGCCAACTCCAAGAAACATACTTGTCAAATTGTCCAATGATCAAAACAAAGAGAAAATACTCAAGGCAGCAAGAGAAAAGAGAACCATCACATACAAGGGAAGCACAATAAGATTAAGTGCTGATTTCTCAGCTGAAACCATGGAGGCAAGAAGACAGTGGTATGACATCGTCAAAACACTAAAAGAAAAAAACCTCCAGCCACGAATTCTCTATCCAGCAAAACTGGCATTCAAAAATGATGGAGAGTTCAAAATATTCACAGATAAACAGCAATTAAGAGAGTATGTAAAGAAGAAACCAGCACTTCAAGAAATATTAAAGGAATCTCTACAAGTTGAAAGGAAAAAACAAAGGAGATAGAGTTGGAGGAGAGTTTAAAAACAACTGAAAAGTCAAAAAGAGAAACAAAAGAATATATGACACACATTAACCCAAAGAAAACATGACTGAAGTAAGAAAATCGTTATGAGTAATAACACTGAATGTTAATGGATTAAATTCACCAATCAAAAGACACAGATTGGCAGAATGGATAAGAAAATAAGATCCGTCTATATGCTGTCTACAAGAAACCCACCTTCGGCCCAGGGATTCAAGGAGGCTGAAAGTGAATGGCTGGAAAGCCATTTTACAAGCTAACAATTGCCAAAAAAGGGCAGGAGTAGCTATTCTAATATCAGACAAAATAGACTTTAAATGCAAAACTATTGTAAGAGACAAAGATGGACACTACATATTAGTAAAAGGAATAATCTCTCAAGAAGAGAGAACAATCATCGACATTTACGCACCTAATCGAGGTGCCTCAAAATACGTGCGGCAAACTCTGGAAAAACTAAGAGGAGAAATAAATTCCTCTACAATTATAGCAGGAGACATCAACACACCACTATCATCATTAGACAGAACATCTAGACAGAGAATCAATAAAGAAACGAAGGCACTCAACAATACATTAGAAGATTTGGACTTAATAGACATACAGAACACTACACCCAAATACATTGGGATTTACATTCTTCTCCAATGCACATGGAACATACTCCAAAATAGACCACATACTAGGCCAAAAAACAACACTCAATGAATTCAGAAAGATTGAGATTATACAATGTAATTTCTCTGACCACAATAGAATGAAGTTGGAAATCAATAAGGGCCAGAGAAACAGGTTAGGCACAAGGATATGGAAGTTAAACAACACACTTTTAGACAAACAGTGGGTCAAAGAGGAAATTTCAAAAGAAATCAGTAACTACCTTGAAACTAATGAAAACAACAACACAACATATCAGAACCTATTGTGAAGCGGCTGTGGCTCAATCAGTAGGGCTCCCGTTTACCATATGGGATGCCCCGGGTTCAGTTACCGAGGCCTCCTGGTGAAGGCAAGCCTGCCCGGATGGCGTGGTTAGCTGACACAGCGAGCAGAAGCAATAAGGGAGGGATAAATGAATAAATAAATAAAATCTTAAAAAAAAAACAAACAAAAAACACACAAAACTATGGGATGCAGCGAAAGAAGTCCTGAGAGGGAGTTCATAGCCATAAATTCATATATTACAAAAGAAGAAAGAGCTAAAATTGAAGACCTAACTGCACACTTGGAGGAATTGGAAAACAACAATAAACTAAACCTAAAGGAAGTAGAAAACAGGAAATAACCAAGATTAGAGCAGAACTAAATGAAATAGAGAATAAGAAAGCACTGGAAACAATAAACAAAACCAAAAGCTGGTTCTTCGAGAATATCAACAAAATTGACAAACCCTTAACCAGACTAACAAAGAAAAAGAGAGAACAGATGCAAATACATAAAATAAGGAAAGAGCAAGGTGATATCACTACTTACCCCACAGAAATAAAGAGTAAATTAAGAGGATACTTTGAAAAATTATGTGCCTACAAGAATGACAATTTAGAGGAAATGGACAAGTTTCTAGAAACCCACAAACACCCGACATTGATGAAAGAAGGAATAGATGAACTCAAGAGCCCAATTACAAGTAAAGTGATAGATTCAGTCATTAAAAACCTCCCAACTAAGAAGAGTCCAGGACCAGATGGCTTCACAGGTGAATTTTACCAAACATTCCGGAAAGGGCTAACACCAATTCTACTTAAGCTCTTCCAAAAATAGAAGTAGAAGGAATATTACATAACTCATTCTATGATGCCAATATTACCCTAATGCCAAAACCAAATAAAGATACCACAAGAAAGGAAAATTACATTCCAATTTCTCTAATGAACCTAGATGCTAAAATCCTTAGCAAAATGTTTGCTAATCGCATTCAACAACATATCAAAGGATTATACACTATGACCAAGTGGGTTTCATCCCAGTTATGAAAAGATGGCTCAATATAAGAAAAGCAATCAATGTAATACACTACATTAACAAATTGAAAGAAAAAAATCACATGATCATCTCTATAGATGCAGAAAAATCATTCGACAAAATACAGCACTCTTTCCTCATAAAAACACTACAAAAGATAGGAAGAGATGGAAACTTTATGAAAATGATAAAGGGTATATATGAAAAACCCACAACTAACATCATTTTCAACTGTGAAATCCTAAAAGCCTTCCCTCTGAGATCGGGAACAAGACAAGGATGCCCACTATCACCACTGTTATTTAACATTGTCTTAGAAGTACTTGCACGAGGACTGAGACAAGAAAAGGACATAAAAGGCATCCAGATTGGAAAAGAAGAAGTAAAAATTTCATTTTTTGCAGATGACATGATCCTATACATAGAAAGCCCTGAGAAATCGACAACAAGGCTTCTAGAATTTATAAAGGAGTTCCGTAATGTTGCAGGCTATAAGATCAGTGCTCAAAAATCAGTAGCATTTCTGTACACCAATAACCAGCAAACTGAGGAGGAAATCAGGAAAACAATACCATTTACAATAGTAAACAAAAGAATCAAATACCTAGGAATAAATTTAACTAAAGATGTAACGGACTTATATGCAGAAAACTACACAACAGTGTTAAAGGAAGTCAAAGAAGACTTAAATAAATGGAAAAATATTCCCGGTTCATGGATGGGAAAATTAAACATCATCAAGATGTCTATCCTACCCAAACTAATCTCCAGATTTAATGTATTGCCAATAAATGGCCACACTATATTTTTTAAGGAACTGGAAAAACTAACCACAAAATATATTTGGAGAGGCAAAAGGCCCCGAATTGCCAAAGATATATTGAAAAAGAAAAATGAAGTTGGAGGTATCACATTACCTTACTTTAAAACATACTACAAAGCTACAGTGATCAATACTGCGTGGTATTGGCTAAAGGATAGACCTACTGACCAATAGAACCGGATTGAGAGTTCTGATATAGATTGTCGCATATACAGTCATCTGATATTTGACAAGGGCACAAAGCCCACTCAGTTGGGAGAGAGTGGCCTCTTTAACAAGTGGTGCTTGGAGAACTGGATATCCGTATCAAAAAGAATGAGAGAAGAATACCATCTCATACCTTATACAAAAATAAACTCAAGATGGACCAAAGACCTAAATATAAGAGCCAAAACCATAAAAACCTTGGAAGAAAATGTAGGGAAGCATCTACAGGACATTGTAATAGGAAATGGTTTCATGTACTTCACAGCCAAAGCACGAGCAGCAAGAGAAAAAATTGATAAATGGGATCTCCTCAAAATTAAAAACTTCTGTACCTCTAAGGATGTTATTAAGAAAATAAAAAGGCAACCTACCCAATGTGAAAAAATATTTGTCAACCATATATTTGATAGGAGCCTAATATCCTGCATATATAAAGAAATCCTACACCTCGAAAATAAAAGGAAAAACAACCCATATAAAAAATGGGCAAGTGACCTGAAAAGACAATTCTCCAAGGAAGAAATACAAATGGCTAAAAAGCACATGAAAAAATGCTCAACATCACTTGTTATCAGGGAAATGCAAATCAAAACTACAATGAGATACCATCTTACACCCATAAGAATGGCAGCTATTAAAAAAATACAGGAGACACTAAATGTTGGAGAGGATGTGGTTGGAATAGGAACACTCATCCACTGCTGGTGGGACTCTGGTATGGTCCAGCCACAGTGGAGGACAGTTTGGCGGTTCCTCAGAAAACTAGCAATAGATCTTCTGTATGTTCCAGCAATTCCACTGCTGGGTATATACCCAGAAGAACTGAAAACAAAAATACAAACAGATATATGCACACCAATGTTCATAGCGGCATTGTTCACCATTGCCAAAAGTTGGAATCAGCCCCGGTGCCCATCAACAGATGAATGGATAAGCAAAATGTGGTACATACATACAATGGAATATTACTCAGCTGTAAGAAGGAACAAAGTGCTAATACATGGAATAACGTGGATGAATCTTGAAGACCTTATGTTGAGTGAAGCAAGCCAGGCACTGAAGGATCAACAGTATATGACCTCACTGATCTGAAATGAGGAAAGTGAGCAGTCTCTTAGAACCATTGTCTGAAAGATAGGTTAACAAAGGAGAGTAAGAGAAGAGCAGGCTTTGAGCCATGACCCATATGGACATAATCTATGGTAAAGGGATAGAGTGTGGTTGCATGTTGGGGGATGGGGCAGATGTGTGGTGGTGTTCCTGGGTTTGGTGGTGCAGCACTGGGGGATGGGTGGATTAGGAAGGGCTTGTTCAAATCCCCAGGGCATGTAACTGTGAATCTTGACATTCCATGGTTTGGGAGAGGTGGGTATCACGGTCCTTGTGGGGCTGGGGAGAAGGGAACAGTCAAGATCTAATGGGTTGCTTGGTGGTCATGGGGAAGGTTTTTCATTACCTTACAGTAATGGACACAGGACATGGTAAATATCATCAAAAATTTAAACTGTATCATCTAAATTGTAAACTATACTGTAAATCACTGACAATGTTTAGTTGCTATATTTTGATATCTGCATAACTGCTATAATGATGTTAACAACCAAAAAAAATGGGGGGGAGTTAATATGGGGTGGGGAGGGGGGTGGTTTGTTATCTGGGAACCTCCGGCACTCCATGTGTGACTTTGCTGTGACCTAAAACTTCTTTGAAAATTAAATGAAAAATTGGGAGGCAATGGGGATTGAGAGGAGGAAGGTGTCACGGCACACCAGACATCCGATAACACAGTGATAAAGGGAAGTAAAAAAGGTAAAAAAGAAAAGAGAAAGGAAAAAAAATGAATATATATATATATATTTTTAAAGGCATTTCCTTTGCTTTTTTGTCCATTTTTTGAATGTCCCTATCCACTAATTATATTGTACTTTGTTTTGTTCTTTGTTTGATTATTTGTTTTTTTCCTTCTCTCTTTTTTTTTCCCTGAGTTTCCCTATGTTTGTCTCTTGCATGTAAGCTTATCACACTTGTTTTTTTTTCTAGTAAGTGTATTTGATTATTTTATGGACAAAATGTTCATGGAGGATTTGAATAACAGAACGGTTACAATTGGTACTGCGGGGTTTATTGGGGGGGTGTCTGGGGGGGTTTCATGAGGATTGGTTCATCCGAATATACATGAAAGATTTACAAAATCATTCAAAGGACGGGAGATGGGGCATGGTCATGATGGGTGGATAATCTCAGAATAAATGAGGGAATCTGAATTCCTAGCCTGGAGAGCTCTGCCACAGTCTCCAAGGGAGCAGCAATTGTCCTCTGAGTGTAGGGATAGTGCCTGTCAAAATAGGATGACCCACTGATGTGGTTTTCTTTATTGATGACTACCCTTGTGAGTCTTTGCTCTTGTAAATGAGACTTAGCCGGCAGTTGTGGGGTGCCTAAGGGTTGCCATCTGAGAGCCTCCTTGTTGCTCAAATGTGGCCTCCCTCTAAGCCAAACTCAGCATATGATTGCATTACCTTCCCCCCAACGTGGGACATGACTCCCAGGGATGAGCCTCCCTGGCAACGAGGGATTAATACCAAGTGCCATCTGGCAACACAACTGGAAAAAGACCTTGAATAAAAGGGGGAAATGGTAAAGACAAAGGAGTTCAAGTGGCTAAGAGACTTCAAAGAGAGTCGGGAGGTCATCCCAGAGGTAACTCTTAAGCACACTTCAGTAGGAGCTCATAGAACATCTAAGTGCCTATCACCCAACTCAGAGGGGTTCTTAGAGCTCCGGAGACAACCTGGTCCTATATAAGGGGGTATAGCCCAAGAGACAGATGCCTTATCAGTGGATTCTATTTTGGAATCTGTGCTCCTGAGAGTGACAGAATTAGAGTCAAATAAGTCTTCCCTGCCCATGGTTCACCAGTCCCTTCTATTCAAACCTATATGTGATGCTGCAGTTTTTAGGTATACTTCCAGAGACTGGAGCCTCCCACCTACCTATGTGCCAGGTGTGCATGAAATCTAGGTGGAGCTGCAACTCCTACCCTACAGTTCAATGGACTCATCCAAGTCACCTGGTGAGGAGACAACGATGGGAAATGGCCATCCCAGGGAATGGAGAGGGCCTGCATCTGCAGGCAGGATCATCCCACCCACCATATCCATGGGATATAAGCCCTCTCTCACTTGGAGTTGGAGTGGACATCACCATCCCAGTCCCCTCTGGATTGGGGGAAGAACTATGGACTAGATTGGACTTGATGGTATTCTCTTTTTCACATATGGTGATTCTAGCAATGCAAGAAATTATAACAATGAGGTGGAGCCAGTGGCCACTTGACACTTTTGGGGTAGGGAAGGGATGAGCAGTTGAAATACAGGGGCTTCTTTGGGGGTTGGATTTGTCCTGAGTACTGTTGTGGCAACGAATGTAGGCCATTTTAAATCAACACACACCACTCAGAACTGAGTGGGAGAGAGTGTGGTCTACAGTGTGAACTGTGGTCTATGGTTGGTGGCAAGGCTCCAGGATGTGTAAGTTCATTGAGGGTGGTGGGCCACACTTGTGGGAGATGTTTGTGTGGGATGTGGTGGGAGGTGGGCAACATGGGAATCCCGGTGGGTTCTGTGTAATATTTTGGGTAATCTAAGCACCTCTTAAAATATATGTATATATATATATATAAATATATATATAAATAGCATTTTTATAAGGGAATACTCATATATGCATATATATTTATATATCATTTTGCAAAAAAAAAAAAAAAAAAAAAAGAAGACACTGGGAGAACATACTGAAGAAATAGCTAACATGCGTAAAAAGTTAATGGATATGATGGTGAACAAAGGCTCAAGCCAGGAAATGAAATAGAAGCTGCACTCACATGGCAGATTAGAACAGGCAGAGGAAAGAATTAGTGATATGGAAGACAATAAAGTTGAAATCGAAGAGATTCTAGAATAGATAGACAAAAAGATAGAAAAAATTCAGCATGGTCTCAGGGAATTAACCGATAATACAAAACGCGCAAACATACGCATTATGGGCATCCCAGAAAGAGTAGAGAAGGGAAAGGGAACAGAAGGAGTGTTGAAAGAAATTATGGCTAAAAACTTCCCAACTCTATTGACAGAGATGGATGTGCAGATTCAGGAAACACTGCGCATCCCAAATAGTATAAATCCCAACAGGCCAACCCAAACACACATACTTGTCAAAATGTCCAATGCTCAAGACAAAGACAAAATATTCAAGGCAGCAAGAGAAAAGAGAACCATCACATACAAGGGAAGCACAATAAGATTAAGTGCTTATTTCTCAGCTGAAACCATGGGGGCAAGAAGACAGTGGTATGACATAGTCAAAACACTAAAAGAAAAAAACTACCAGCCACGAATACTCTATCCAGCAAAATTGACATTCAAAAATGATGGAGAGTTCAAAATATTCACAGATAAACAGCAATTAAGAGAGTATGTCAAGAAGAAACCAGCACTTCAAGAAATATTAAAGAAATCTCTACAAGTTGAAAGGAAAAAAAAGGGAGAGAGAGTTGGAGGACAGTTTAAAAACAACTGAAAAGTCAAAAAGAGAAACAAAACAACATATGACATACATTAACCCAAAGAAAAAAATGGCTGAAGTAAGAAATTCGTTACGAGTAATAACACTGAATGTTAATGGATTAAATTCATCAATCAAAAGACACAGATTGACAGAATGGATAAGAAAATATGATCCATCTATATGCTGTCTACAA
Organism: Tolypeutes matacus; assembly: GCA_026826555.1. NCBI lineage: Eukaryota > Metazoa > Chordata > Mammalia > Cingulata > Chlamyphoridae > Tolypeutes > Tolypeutes matacus. The sequence goes on from JAKSZT010054587.1 coordinate 2,768,038, forward strand.
GAAACACACCTTCGGCCCAGGGATTCAAGAAGGCTGAAAGTGAATGGCTGGAAAACCGTTTTACAAGCTAACAGTAGCCAAAAAAGGGCAGGAGTAGCTATTCTAATATGAGACAAAATAGACTTTAAATGCAAAACTATTGTAAGAGACAAAGATGGACATTACATATTAGTAAAAGGAGCAATCTCTCAAGAAGAGAGAACAACCATCAACATTTAAGCACCTAACCGAGGTGCCTCAAAATACGTGCGGCAAACTCTGGAAAAACTAAGAGGAGAAATAAATTCCTCTACAATTATAGCAGGGGACTTCAACACACCACTATCATCATTAGACAGAACATTTAGGCAGAGAATCAATAAAGAATCTAAGGCACTCAACAATATATTAGATGATATGGACTTAATAGACATATACAGCACACGACAGCCAAATACAGCGGGATTTACATTCTTCTCGAGCGCACATGGAACATACTCCGAAATAGACCACATGCTAGGCCACATAACAACACTCAATGATTTCAGAAAGATTGAGATTATACAAAGTAATATCTTTGTCCACAACGGAATGAAGTTGGAATTCACTAAGGGCCAGAGAAACAGGTTAGGCCCAAAAATATGGAAGTTAAACAACACACTTTTAGAAAAACAGTGGGTCAAAGAGGAAATTTCAAAAGAAATCAGTAACTACCTTGAAACTAATGAAAATTACAACACAACATATCAAAATCTATGGGATGCAGTGAAAGCAGTCCTGAGAGGGAAGTTCATAGCTATAAATTCATATATAAAAATAGAAGAAAGAGCTAAAATTGAAGACCTAATGCACACTTGGAGGAACTGGAAAAACAACCCCAAACTAAACCTAAAGGAAGTAGAAAGCAGGAAATAACAAAAATTAGAGCAGAACCTAATGAAATAGAGAATAAGTAAGCACAGGAAACAATAAACAATACCAACAGCTGGTACTTCGAGAATATCAACAAAATTGACAAACCTTAGCCGGATTAACAAAGAAAAAGAGAGAACAGATGCAAATACGTAAAATAAGGAATGAGCAAATTGATATCACTAGTAATCCCACAGAAGTAAAGAGTATCATAAGAGGATACTTTGAAAAATTATATGCCAACAAGAATGACAGTTTAGAGGAAATGGACAAATTTCTAGAAACCCGCAAACAGCAGACATTGATGAAAGAAGCAATAGATGAACTCAACAGCCCAATTACAAGTAAAGAGATAGATTCAGTCATTAAAAACCTCCCAACTAAGAAGAGTCCAGGACCAGATGGCTTCACAGCTGAATTCTACCAAATATTCTGGAAAGAGCTAACACCAATTCTACTTAAGCTCTTCCAAAAAATAGAAGTAGAAGGAATATTATCAAACACAGTCTATGATGCCAACATTACCCTAATACCAAAACCAAATATAGATGCCAGAAGAAAGGAAAATTGCAGACCAATTTTTCTAATGAAACTAGATGTTAAATCATTACCAAAATACTTGCTAATCGCATTCAACAGCATATAAAAAGGATTATACACCATGACCAAGTGGGTTTCATCCCAGGTATGCAAGGATGGTTCAATATAAGAAAATCAATCAATGTAATACACCACATAAACAAACTGAAAGAAAAAAATCACATGATCATCTCTATAGATGCAGAAAAAGCATTTAACTAAATACAGCACTCTTTCCTCATAAAAACACTACAAAAGATAGGAATAGATGGAAACTTTCTGAAAATGATAAAGGGTATATATGAAAAACCCAAAGCTAACATCATTTTCAATGGTCAAATCCTAAAAGCCTTCCATCTGAGATCGGGAACTAGACAAGGAAGTCTACTATCACCACCCCTATTTAACATTGTCTTAGAGGTACTTGCATGGGCACTGAGACAAGAAAAGAACGTAAAAGGCATCCAGATTGGAAAAGAAGAAGTAAAAATTTCATTATTTGCAGATGACGTGATCCTATACACAGAAAGCCCTGAGAAATCTACAACAAGGCTTCTAGAACTTATAAAGGAGTTCAGTAATGTTGCAGGCTATAAGATCAACGCTCAAAAATCAGTAGCATTTCTGTACACCAATAACGAGCAAAATGATTAGGAAATCAGGAAAAAAATACCATTTACAATAGTAAATAAAACAATCAAATACTTAGGAATAAATGTAACTAAAGATGTAAAGGACTTATATACAGAAAACTACACAACACTGTTAAAGGAAATCAAAGAAGACTTAAATAAATGGAAAAATATTCCCTGTTCATGGAAAGGAAGACTAAACATCATCAAGATGTCTATCCTACCAAAACTAATCTACAGATTTAATGCAATCCCAATAAAATTCAACACTGTATTTTTTAAGGAACTGGAAAAACTAACCACAAAATATATTTGGAGAGGCAAGAGGCCCCGAATTGCCAAAGATATATTGAAAAAGAAAAATGAAGTTGGATGTATCACATAACCTGACTTTAAAACATACTACAAAGCTACAGTGATCAAAACTGCGTGGTACTGGCATAAGGATAGACCTACTGACCAATGGAAGTGAATTGAGAGTTCTGATATAGATCCTCGTATGTACAGTCATCTGATATTTGACAAGGCCATGAAGCCCACTCAGTTGGGAGAGAATGGCCTCTTTAACAAGTGGTGCTTGGAGAACTGGATATCCATATCCAAAAGAATGAGAGAAGAATACCATCTCACACCTTATATAAAAATCAACTGAAGATGGATCAAAGATCTAAATATAAGAGCCAAAACCATAAAAACCTTGGAAGATAATGTAGGGAAGCATCTACAGGACCTTGTAATAGAAAATGGTTTCATGAACTTCACAGCCAAAGCATGAGCAGCAAGAGAAAAAATTGATAAATGGGATCTCCTCAAAATTAAAAATTTCTGCACCTCAAAGTATGTTATTAAGAAAATAAAAAGGCAGCCTACTCAATGGGAAAATATATTCGGCAACCATATATCTGATAGGAGCCTAATATCCTGCATATATAAAGAAATCCTACACCTTGAAAATAAAAGAACAAACAACCCATTTAAAAAATGGGCAAGTGACCTGAAAAGACACTTCTCCAAGGAAGAAATGCAAATGGCTAAAAAGCATATGAAAAAATGCTCAACATCACTTGCTATCAGGGAAATGCAAATCAAAACTACAATGAGATACCATCTTACACCCATCAGAATGGCAGCTATTAAAAAAACAGGAGACACTAAATGTTGGAGAGGATGTGGAGGAATAGGAAGCCTCATCCACTGCTGGTGGGACTGCGGTATGGTCCAGCCAATCTGGAGGACAGTTTGGCGATTCCTCAGAAAACTAGCAATAGATCTTCCGTATGATCCAGCAATTCCACTGCTGGGTAAATACCCTGAAGAACTGAAAACAAAAATAGAAACAGATATATGCACAGCAATGTTCATAGCGGCATTGTTCACCATTGCCAAAAGTTGGAATCAGCCCCGGTGCCCATCAACAGACGAATGGATAAGCAAAATGTGGTACATACATACAATGGAATATTACTCAGCTGTAAGAAGGAACAAAGTGCTAACACATGGAATAACGTGGATGAATCTTGAAGACCTTATGTTGAGTGAAGCAAGCCAGGCACTGAAGGATGAACAGTATATGAACTCACTGATCTGAACTGAGGAACGTGAGCAGTCTCGGAAAACCATTGTCTGAAAGATAGGTTAACAAAGGAGAGTAAGAGAAGAGCAGGCTTTGAGCCATCACCCATATGGACATAATCTATGGTAAATGGATAGAGTGTGGTTGCATGTTTGGGGATGGGGCAGATAAGTGGTGGTGTTCCTAGGTTTTTAGGTGCAGCACTGTGGGGTGGGTGGATTAGGAAGGGCAGGTTCAAAACCCCAGGGCATGTAACTGTGAATCTTGTCATTCCATCGTTAGGGAGAGGGTGGTATCATGGGCCCTGTGGGGCTGGGTGGAATGGAACAGTCAATATCTAAAGGTGTGTTTGGTGGTCATGGGGAAGGTTTTTACCTTACAGTAATGGACACAGGACATGGTAAATATCATCAAAATTATTAAACTGTATCATCTAAATTGTAAACTATACTGTAAATCATTGACAATGTTTAGTTGCTGTATTTTGCTATCTGTATAAAAGTTATAACAATGCTAACATTCAAAAAAAGTGGGGGGGGTTAATATGGGGTGGGGAAGTTGGGGTGGTTTGGTATCTGGGAGTCTCCGGCACTCCGTATGTGACTTTGCTGTGACCTAAAACTTCTTTGAAAAACAAATGAAAAATTTGGAGACAATGGGGTTTGAGAGGGGGAAGGTGTCACAGCACACCAGACATCAGATAACACAGTGATAAAAGGAAGGAAAGAAAAATAGTAGAGAAAGGAAAAAAGAATGAATTTATATATATATATATTTTTTTTTTAAAGGCATTTTCTTTGTCATTTCGCCCATTTTCTGAATGTCCCAATCCACTTATTATATTTTATATCGTTTTGTTTTATGTTTGATTTGGTTTTTTTCCTTTTCTTTTTTTTTTCCCCTGAGTTTCCTTATGTTTGTCCCTTGCATGTAAGCTTATCATACTTGTTTCTTTTTCCTCATAAGTGTATTTGATTATTTTATGGACTACATGTTCATGGAGGATTTGGTTCACAGAAGGGTTATAATGGGTACTGCAGGGGATTATTGGTGGGGGGTGTCTGGGATTCGGGTTTCATGGGAATTAGTTCATCCGAATATACATGAAAGATATACAAAATCAATCAAAAGATCAAAAGATGGGGCATGGTCACGATGGGTGGACAATCACACAACAAATGAGGGAATCTGAATTCCTAGCCTGGAGATCTCTGTTACAGTCTCCAAGGGAGCAGCAATGGTCCTCTGAGTGCAGGGACAGTGTCTGTCAAAAGAGGTGACCCACTGATGTGTTCATTTTATTGATGACTACCCTTTTTAGTATTTGCTCTTGTAACTGAGACTTTGCCTGCAGTTGTGGGGTGCCTAAGGGTTGCCACCTGAGAGCCTCATTGTTGCTCAAATGTAGCCTCTCTCTAAGCCAAACTCAACATATGATTGCATTACCTTCCCCCCATCGTGGGACATGACTCCCGGGTAACGATGGATTAATACCAAGTGCCAACTGGCAACACAACAGGAAAAAGACCTTGAATTAAAGGGGGAAAAGGTAAAGACAAATGAGTTCAAGTGGCTAAGAGACTTCAAAGAGAGTCGGGAGGTCATCCCAGAGGTGACTCTTACGCACACCTCAGTAGGAGCTCATAGAACATCTAAGTGCCTATCACCCCACATAGAGGGGCTCCTGAGAGCTCTGGAGACACCCAGGTCCTATATAAGTGGGGTTAGACCCAGAAACTGATGCCTTATCATTGGGCTCTATTTTGGAATCTGTGCTCCTGAGAGTGACAGAATTGGACTCAAATAAGTCCTCCCTGCACATGGTTCATCAGTCCCTTCTATTCAAACCTATATGTGTTGCTGCAGTTCTTAGGTATACTTCCAGAGACTGGAGCCTCTGGCCTACCTATATGCCAGGTGTGCATGGAATCTCAGTGGAGCTGCAACTCCTACCCTACAGCTCAGTGGACTCATTCAAGTCACCTGGTGAGTAGACAGCGATGGGCAATGGCCATCTTAGGGAATGGAGAGGTCTTGCATGTGCAGGCAGGATCATCCCACCCACCATATCCATGGGATATAAGCCCTCTCTCACTTGGAGGTGGAGTGGACATCACCATCCCAGTCCCCTCAGGATTGGGGGAAGAAATATGGACTAGAATGGACTTGATGGTATTCTGTTGTTCACATATGGTGATTCTAGCAATGGAAGAAATTATAACAATGAGGTGGAGTCAGTGGCCACTAGACACTTTTGGGACAGGGAGGGGATGAGCACTTGAAATACAGGGGCTTCTTTGGGATTTGGAGGTTGTCCTGAGTACCTTTGTGGCAACGGATGTAGGCCATTTTAAAATAGCACATACCATTAAGAACTGTGTTGGAGAGAGTGTTGTCTACAGGGTGAACTGTGGTCTATGGTTGGTGGCAAGGTCCCAGGATGTGTAAGTCCATTGAGGTGGTGGGCCACACTTGTGGGAGATGTTTGTGTGGGATGTGGTGGGAGGTGTGGGAGGTGGGCAACATGGGAATCCTAGTGGGTTCCGTGTAATATTTTGGGTATCTAAGCACCTCTTAAAATATATTTTTATATATACATAAATAACATTTTTGTAAGCAAAATGCACATATATGCATATACATTTATATATCATTTTGCAAATGTCGGTATGTATTGTGAAAATTTTGATTTTTACCCACAATAAAAAAAAAAAAAAAGAAGGATAATGAGAAAAAAAGCTTTATTCAGGAACGTGGTAGGATAATTATTTCAAGATGTTCCTATGTTGATAAAGTGAATTGAAAATGCTTCAAAATTAAATTTATTGGCTATTTTCAATTATAGGGGCCCTAACATAGGTTCTAAGGGATAGTCATTGTATTATATGACAGCATAGAAACAACATATACATATTTCATTTTGAGGTTTTCCCTCAAAAAATTACACATATGCTGATGCTGAAACATCACTGATTAAGGCTCTTTGCTAAAATCTATATAGTAATAGGTTTCTTTCCAATTATCTGTTTTAAATCTAGAGACTCCTAGAAAAGCTATAAATAAACACAGCCTTGCTCTATTTATGTAATTATAAAATAATAATATACTTAATAAATTTAAAATAGCCCTATATGTAAATAATAAATTTTATGTCCATAAAACAGAATCAAATGATGACAGTATGTTTGGTAAAATTGATCAATGATATTTTACCTTGTTTTTCACAATATAGATTTTCAATAAATACATTTTGAGCAATCCAAAAAACATAATTTACAAGAAGTTTTTCAATGGTACATTTAGAAAATTTGTGGCTAAGATGATTTATTGATGAATTATAATTAGTATTATTTATTGATGAACTATTATGCTTTGCAAACTATTATGTTGTGTGCAGTTATTTTTATTGCAAAGCATTTTCAGTGAAATTGTACTATACCCACATATATGAGCACACATTTATCAATTATCTATATGTGTAATAATTGTAGAAATGCATTGTTTAGCTAATAATGTATAAATATAATATGATTTAAAACAATAGCAACAAAATAAATATTCTATAACAATTTAATAGATGGCTCTTAAGAACTGATAAAATAATCACATAAAAATTAAGGATACTTATAATATTTGAACAAAGAATTTACCAAGTTGACTTGGTTGATATTTGTAGAACACTATAGCAGAAAGTTTCAAGTTATGCATTTTTTTCTAATGCTCATTGAACATTTACCAAATAGGCTATATACTGGACTAAAAGCAAAGTTGTCACAATATTCAAAAGACTGAATGCATAGAAAATATGATCTTTGACCTCAGAAATAAAAGAGAGTGGGGAGGATAAAAATTTCTTATTATGATTGTTGTTCAGATATCTATTTCCCCTTACATTTCTATCAGTTTACTTCACATATTTTGAAGCTGTGCTATTTGCTGCATAAGTGATTAGGATTTTTAGGTATTGTTTCACTCACCTATTAATATCTGTGCGATGACCATATTCATCCCTGAAAAAAGTCTATTCTCTGAAGCCTATTTATATTTGTGTTAGCATGCACATTTTTATCTTTTATATTTTTTGAATATATTTGTGTCTTTATGTCTAAAATGCTTTTTTGAAGGTATCATAAATTTGGTTTTGCTTTTTTAATCTTAAGAGACAATCTCTGCCTTTTAATTGTGGTGTTTGACTATAATTGTAGTCAATAAGTTTACTATAATAATTGTAATTATTGTTATATTTAGGTTGAATTGTATCATATTGAGACTTGTTTGGTCCCATTTGTTCTTTGTTCCTTGTTTCTCCTATTAGGCCTTCATTTTTTAACTGATTAAGTATATCTGCTCTGTAAGTTTGCTAGCTATAATTCTTTGTTATCAAATGTTGGTTGTCACTTTATTCTAAGCATACAGGTAGAACACATCATAGCTTAAATTCATATACAATTTCAGGTATAGTATAAGAATTATCCTATAGCATAGTTTGGATAGTAATATAGCCATCATCCATTTCACTAATAAGTATGTTATAAACCCTAAAATATGTAGTTATTTTTCTATGCAAACAGTTGATTATCTTTTGCAGATATTTTAATGATAAGAAAACAATGTTTTATAGTTATCCACCTATTTATCATTTCTGGTGACTTTCAGTCCTTTGTGGAGCTTAAAATTGTCAACCCATTACATCAAGCTTCTCCATAAAGGACTCCTTTAATATTTCTTGTAGTGCAGGTCTGGTGGTGAAGAAAGCTTTCAGCTTTTATATGTCTGCAGAATTTTTAATTTTATCTTCATATTTGAGAGTGAAATTTTATTGGATAAAATTACTTTTAATTCATTTAATTATAGACGTTTTAGATTTACAGGAAAATCATATAAAAAGTAGTGTTCCTGTATAACCTCTTATAGTTGACACTTTGCATTAGTATGGTACTTTTGCTACAATCAATATAAAAACATTAAAATTGTACTATTAACTATACTCCATAGTTAATATTAGGTACATTTTCCCATACACCAGCCTATTAACAACTTTGAAGGGGATGGATAATTATTTTTAAATTTTAGTTTCCTAAAGTAAAATCTGTAGCCTTAAACTTAAGCTGAATGGAATATGTACTTAGGTAAATACACTTTAAAACTTTTTTTTTATTTTAAAGACATTTTAAGCTTCAGTGTTTAATGATCCTAGAGTAAGTTGAAGGTGAAAACCTCTTTAAACCCTATCATGAGAACTGAATTCTATTGCCACAGAAGACCTGAACTTTCCTGGCTGCTCATCTTTTTTCTGCCTACTAGGAAGTTTGGGTGCAGCAGTATTGTTCAGATCAGGGATCCTTACCAAAATCAAGGTCTCTTTTAATTGTTACAGAAAACTCCAGCCTATGCTAGAGTTTCTAAATGCTTTATATAACTTTTTTTGCAGTTATGCAAGTGCATTTTTGGTTATCACTTCAGTCAATTTTAGAATGTTTTAATTACTCCAAAAGTACCCCCTTGTTGTCCCTTGTCCCTTAGAATTGAAAAAATGCTAAGAATATGGTGATATATGGCAAAATTAAAATTAATGTAACTTATGAATGATACTTAACAGTGATATTGTAATATTTTGCAGCAATGGCAAGAAGATATTTATTTATGCATTTTTTAGTTCTTTGACTTTTTATTGTTGAAGTGTATGATTCCGTCATATATTCTGAATGTTAAACCCTTATCAGATATCTTGTTTAGAAATATTTTCTCCCACTGATTAGTTGTCTTTTCACTTTTATAGTAAAGACCCTATTTTGCACAAACATGTTTAATTTTGATGGCATCCAATTATCTATTTTTACTTTTGTTACTTGTGCTTTGGGTGTAAAGTCTAACAAACCATAGCCTATCACAAGATTCTTAAGATGCTTTCCTACATTATCTTCTAGGAGTTTTATAATCCTTGTTCTTATATTTAGATCTTTGATCCACTTTCAGTTAATATCTGTATGAGGTATGATACAGGGGTCCTCCTTCATTCTTTTGCATATGGATATCCAGTTCCCCAGCACCATTTGTTGAAGAGACCATTCTTCCCCAATTGAGTGGTCTTGGCAGACTTGTCAAAAATAAATTAGCTTTATTTGAATGGGTTTCATCGGGCTATATATCTAAGCCTGTGCCACTACCATGCTGCTTTGAACACTGTGGCTGTGTAATAAGTTTAAGTCAGGAGGTGTGAGTCCTCTAGCATTGTTCTTCTTTTTAAAGATGATTTTAGCTATTTCAAAGAGGTAGAATCATACACTATACACTATTTTTTTCCTTTTATGTATATCTTATTGATGATTGCCATTTCTCTATCACCCATATATGAACAAGTACTGATAGAAAAACTATACCCTTTGTCACAATGACTTTGTAATTTTAAAATATAATTTCACTACAAATAACCCTGCATTACCACATATGAAATAATTAATTATAGAATAGTGATTTACTGATTTATATATTAAACAAATAGGCTAATCTATTGCACAGAGACTTCAATGCAAAAAATGATGATCAAACAAATATTTTTATTAATGTCCCTGAATCAAGGCAGAATGTCACATTGAAAAACACTCAGAAAGAGACATTTAGGAAGGATGTTTATAAAGTTTTGGGTTCTGAGGTGAAAGAATTTAAGGCAGGATATTAAATGTCAAATATTAGTGACTGGGCAAAATTTATTACATAATAGCTTAAAATGGGGGACATAGGGAAACAAATATCTTGAGATGATGTTTTATGTGTCATGGGAAAAGACCTGATGAGCTAATTCTTGTCTTCATAAGAAAGCTGTCTGCTAAGATGAGCAAATATTTGTCCAGATCTATTGGACCACTCTAATTTCCTAAAGCAACAGTGAAATTTGTCTTTAGTCTTAACCTCCTATGGAGGAATTTTTAAGAACACACAGTTATGTTGAGGCAGGAATGCTCAGTTCTCATTTCCACCTTGTGGTTATTTTCCAGTCAGTGCTGTAATTCAGACTATTCCTTTCTTTAGAATTGATCAATTCACATCTGTACCACTCTTTAATATATATCATCATTGTATGTCAATTTTCCTGTCATTGTCACTTAAACCTCTGTAAGTGTCAGGATTTCCTCTAGTTTTTGTTGGATACCTTTTTGGATGGGACAACAGGTGTACAAAGCATTTAAGAATGTGGAGATCACACTTTGAAGCACTATAACAAACAAGGAAAATAATAAGAGAATAATTAAGATCAGAAATTGTACTCCAATCCTATCTAATCCAGGATCAAACATATACAAATCGGATCAAGATGAGAAATTCTATTTCAAATTGAAAGAAAAAACAGAATCAGATATTACCTTATTAACAAATTTGCCTAATATCTTGATTTTAAAAAGTTGTTTCCTAGTTCATTTAATAATATTATAGACCCATAATGTCCTGTAGGTAAGTAGGCAGAACATTTTTTTTTCTAATTTGCACATGTTCTACCTTAAGACTATAATATAATATCTGAAGCTTTGTTGTTTGGAACCAGTCTTGTCCTATTTCATGTACTTATTGAGGGTGAATGTTATTGACATTATCTAACTCACCTGTGAAGTTCTAAATCATATAATGTGTGCTTTTTCACACTTATCATTGTTTGTGTAAGGTCTGAATAGAATAGGAGAAAATGGCAAAAATTTCTTTTAGTGGTGAGGTAGATTGATTCCTGTGCCCCCCACAAAGACATGTTCAAGTCCAAATTCCTGATCCTGTGGGTGTTAAGTCATTTGTAAAAGAGATTTCAGAGATTCTCTTAAGATAAGTCTAAATAGTGTGGGTATTTTTAAACCATGATAAACTTTTTAGAGAAGTTTTAGATTACAGAATAGTTACATCAAAAGTATAGAGGATTCTCATATTATCCCCACTCACCCACATACACATTTTCCCCTATTATTTGCATCTTGTACTAGTGAGGAACATTTGTTACAACTGAAGAACCAAATTGAAACACTGCTACTAATAAAGGTCTATAGTTTATGCTTTACGCTTCACACTGTACAGTTATAGATGCTTTGACAAGCATAATGTACTGTATTCATCATTGCAATAACATACAGAACAATTCTAATGCCCTAAAAATGCCCTGTATTCCACCTATTCATCCCTCTCCTTCTCCCCAAAACCTCTATTAGCCACTATCTTTACATCAATGCTACAAGTTCTTCTGTTACCGCATGACAATATCTACAATAACAGTAAATCTACATTTGTCCATGGTTACCCTCCTCCCCACTTATATTTGTTCATTACTCAGTACTGAGGAATTTGGAATGACTACCTTTCTGACTTCCTTGGATTGGGAGGGGACTTAGATATTATGGGGCAGATGGAAGGAACTGTTTTGCCTGCAGTTGTGGATTCTCCTTAATTTTTTTTTGGATGGGGCTTGTCCATCAACATTATTTTGTTAGTTTTTCTGGGCAAGTCTAAAGAACTGGAGAGTAGATTTTGGCCACAACTCTGCTGGGATTCAGGGATAACCTGAACATGAATAGTCCAAATATTTAAGTCCTTGAGATATATATTTAGCATGTATAGTGATAATTATAGTCTCAAATATAATGGCTAGGAGAATCAGAAGAATCACAAGTAGGGAATTTATAAATGAGTCTCTATTATATTAGGGGAAAAGGTAATCATATATTCCCATAGAGGGTCTGCTGAAAGGTGTTGGTTTCATGCAGCTGTGTGCTTTGCTTAAAGTGTCCAGATGTCCCTGTAGCCCTCAGGAGCACTTTGGTTTGAGGTTTTGTTCACTGTGGTAATTAGTGAACTCTGCCCAAGACCTTCATAAGCATGTCTTTGGAAAGATCTCCCGATTCACTCTGAAATTTCTTGGGAATAAAAATTCTTTCCTCTTTTTTAAATTTAATGCTTCCCCCTTTTGGTCATGGTCTGTTCCACATGCATCAGTAGTTGGTGTTTGATAATAATCCCTCAATGCCAGGGAGGCTCATCCCCAAGAGTCATGCCCCATATCAGTTGGAGGGGAAGGTAGTGATTTTATTTGTAGAGTTTTTCTTAGGAAAAAAACCATACTTGAGTAACAAGGAGATTGTTAGGAGGTAACTCTTAGGTATTAATTATAATTAGGCTAAGTTTTACTTTTACAGGAATAAGTTTCTGAAGTACAGGCATTAGGATTGAGGGCTGATTTGCTTATTAGATATTGTCTATATGTTCCATATATTTTGGCAATTTTATTGCAGAAAATAATAGGGCTCCCTAGGGTGGGAGTTTAATGTTGTTTTCTATTGTGTGGGCCTCTATCTATGGGGAAAACATAACTATGACAGCATGAATACATTCATATACCATAGAAATATGCTATAGATGCATTTTCCCCTTATATTTATCCCACTATCAATACCCAGTAGTAGTGGAATAACTTTGTTATAGATCTTGAAAGAACATTCTTATACTTGTATTCTTAACCACAGTCTTCAGCCACCACAGAGTTTGCTGAGTTGCACTGTCATTTTTTTTACCCTTTAGCTTTCCTTCTAGCATCATGTGTGGCCCAAAACTTCCCCTTTAAACCCTGTTGAAACTCACATTTCAGCACCAGTAATTAACATGTGGATCTTAATCTAGTATGTCCAGAATCATTTTAAGCTAAGGAAACTTAGAAACAGAGTTATAAGCCATAGGAGGAGACAGAAAAAGACAGATAGTCAATAAATGGAGGCAGAGATAGAGTAACCACCAGAAGGCTGCAGAAAACATGGCTTGACGATATACCAATTTTGGGCTCAGCCTCCAAAATTGTGAGACAATAAATTCCTGTTGTTTAAGCCAAACAGACCTGAAGTATATTGTAGAACAGCTCTGGCAAAGTAAGATATTTGGCTAAATTACCGTATCTTTAATTGAGATACAGATTCAGGTATTTTGAATTAAGATATGCAAACATCTCATTTGATGAGAGTGAAGTGGACAGGCCTAATTGCACCATAGGTATCCTCAGGAATTAGCTTGAAATCAGACATAAGTGCACTGAAAACAATTACCTATTTAGCTTGTGAGTAAGAACCAAGACTTTCTTTTGTCCTGTAAATCTAGTAAAAAACATTGGAGGAGACCATATGCTTTATTTTTGTCTAAAATGTCCCTATGGCATTGTCCAATGTAAAGTTTTGGCACCACTCCTGAGAGGGGTCTGTTACCAGGTGTTGGGATGCATAGCAGAAAGACTGCAGTGCTCATCTAAAGCTCACAAACACAAATGGCTTAATTTGTGGGCTTTCCTTGTAAAGTTTGTCAAATTGAAGGAGATTACAGATGTTTGCCATCATTTTTGCACTCCCTTTCTAAGCTCTCCCTATGAAATTATAGATTGAAGAGATGGTTCCTATGAAAACTCCACTTGTGATATATTTGTGCATGTAGGAATCCCATATCCTGGGTGTCATCTGATAGAGATTTTAGAATGCTGGCCATCTGCCTTTTTTGCATTTGTCATCTAAAAAGCCACTTAGTGATTGAATTAAAATTCTGAGGAAAACAGTTGATTCATCTTAAGATTCTTTTTCTCTTAGGAGCTGGGTGCTACCCAAGGGATGTTGATGTTCAGGAACTAGGTCTGTGAAAATGGTGCCAGGGATGAGAAAGAAACAAGAAATAGCCAGGGTCAGGGGACACTCCATCCAAGAGGAGGAGAGTGCCACTGCATAAAACATCATTTCTTTTATTTAGCTTTAGAACAAAGAAAATATGTGTGCACATGTGCAATGGTAACAGATACATGATGGGTTACACGTTACTAAAGTCAGCAAGTCTTTGGAGTTAATGATTCAGTTCTCCTTACATTCCTGCACATAACAGATCTTGTTAATCATTATCTGACATAAACTAGATACAATCCTTGAAACATAGAATGCTTCCCACCAGGTTTGTACCAGCTCTTACCTTAGTGTCTTGAGACTAGAGACACCTGTCCCATACAAACCAAGGCAGTCTTATTTCTGTCACGAGTCACGGTCTTTAATTGAACTCCTTCATTTCCCCCTTTTTATTAATTAATTTTTAAAGTGAAGAACATAAGAACCATTATATAAGATGAAACAAGGTGACTTCTTGTCATACTTGTCTTCTTCCATAGGCTCTTGTGACTGCCTGTCTTAGGTTGTCCTCCTCTGAGAATCTTACCTGTCATTGGCCACCAGTCAAGTTTTTGAGCTCTTACATGGAAGGCAATCCTATTTATATTTTATACTTCTTCAGGTTTCTTATGTATATGCTTTTATGTAGGTAATTAGTAGTAAAATCATGGCATTATTAGTATACTACTTTCTACCACAAATATTGTAAAATTAGTTTTTCATGGCTAAGTTTCTTAACATAAATGCATTTATCAGATTCAATTTTTCATTTTTTTCTATGAATATATGTAATTACTATACCCTTGAAAATACAAACAATTAAAATGCATAAAACAATAATTCCTAATCCAATCCAAAATGATATTTGAACTGTTTTTTGTTTCCACCAGTGAAACAGATTGACAGTATTTATATTTTCAGACAATTCATTCCAAAATTCTGTACCAGGGGTTTCTTTCAATTCCTTTTGAGACATGCACAATGCTTAGTTTTGCAATTCTAAATTATCTAAAGAAATATTATGCTTATATCCAATAAAATGACTTTTTACTTCTTCCCAATCATGCTCACTATTATTATAAGGCAAAGGAGTAATGCAAAAAGAACTTTCATTCCAATAACATTTAAGAGATCTTAACAAGTTTAAATTACAGATTTGATTACCCAAATGTATAATAGTTGTTTCAAGATCATTCATATGATTATTCAGTTCCATATCAATGTGAGACTGGCTATGCCACATCTCACTTGCATTTTTATACCAGTCCTTAACATATTGTTGAGTCTGGACTCCTTGATGGAGGGCTGTGCCAGCAATGGCCGTGGCAGTTATGATGCCAATCGGTCCCAAAATTCCTGCTATTAAAAGTCCAATCAGTCTTTTATTAGATCTTTTAAAATAATGGTTGAGGAAGTGCCAAAGCAACTGGGATTCTGGAGACTTTGGTCAATGTCTGGTCATCTGAACCAGTAACCATAGTCCTTTTCTTCTTCTTGCTATAAAAGAGTTTGATTTTCCTGCAAATATGAATTCTTAAGACATGTAAATAAAGAACAATTGGAGCAACGAATATTTCTTTCACCAAAAGTTACTTTTCCAATGATAAAAACAATAGGATCTCGTACGCATACGGTAAGAAATTGAGTTGATTTTCTTTTTAAACTGGTAATATTAGTTTTATTGCCTTGCCATTTGAAAATTGGGACAGTTCCCAAAAATAATTTCCACAAATAATTTTGAGTTTTGTTAAGTTTAGTGTCCCATGGTTGTGGGATCAATCTTCCTTGATGTATCCAATTTATTGCACTGTTAGTAAATGTCATATTACCCAAATTCCAGAAATAAGGATTGCTGTCATTAGTGGTTATGGCTGAATTGTTAATGAACTAAGATATGGTTGTGTTTTTAACAGGCTTCAGCATTCCTATAGGGCCCAATCCTTTAAAATTCCAGAGGAATCGTTAAACAACACAATCTCTGTAAAACCATGACATACATGCCATTTGTCATTTTCTAATCTGTTTTGAGAGGGACATGTAAGATTTACCATATTTTCTGATTTATATGGTAAAGAAGGGCAAATGAGAATATAAATTCAAGTTTGATTTTTCTGTTAAAACTACACTGCGATTTTGAGGTTGCATGCATGCAGAACCATGTCCAATACAAAGAGGGCAGTCTATGAAAGGTAAAATTACATTTTCTATAAATTTCTCTTCTTCTTTTGGCTTTAAGGGTAGCCATAAGTCTATAGGTCCCAGAAAATGGTTAGATTGCTTAAGATAAATTGGGTAAGATTTATTGGCCCAGGTTAACATCTCTAAAAGAGGTGTGCTGGTAATGTATGCCCAATAAATATAATCATAATATGGTATCTTACTTTGACCTAATACTTTACCTATAATTAATCCAATGTGAAACCACCATGTCCATAGTTTAAGTTTCAGCAGCATCTTCAACTCTAGGCTTGATTCTTCTGGAGGGGATCCACTGCTGTTCTACTGTTTCTGTAATAAAAGCAAAACCTTGGCCCCAAATTTTTACCTCTCCTTTCCCCCATTTATCAGTTGTTTCATTTTTCTAATATATTGGTTGTCCACATTTTTCATTTTCATTCTTTTTATTAACCTCACATTGTCTTTCTGCTGCTGTGGTATTAGAAATTTATTATCTATTAAGAAAATTTAGGGTAAGCAATGTTTTAGATAGTTTGTCTTTAGCAGATTTTCCTCCATCTCCCCCTTTTTGTTTTTGCAACATTAATTTTAGTAAGTGATTGCTTTTTTCTACTATTTCTTGTCTTTGGGGGTTATATGGAATTCCTATAATATGTTTAATGTTCCAGTCACTGCAAAAATTTTTGAAAAATTGACTAAGATAGGCAGGCCCATTATCAGTTTTTAGCTGTTTCAACAGGCCAATTACAGCAAAACAATGTAATAAGTGAGAACATACATGTGAGGCCTCTTCTCCAGCATGAGCAGTTTCCCAAATAAAATTAGAAAATGTGTCCACTGTCACATGTACATATTGAAGGTGGACAAAAGAGGGCATATGTGTAACATCCATTTGCCAAAATTCATTCAGATGTTCTCCATGGGGATTTATTACTGGAGAGAAAGTGGGGGCATTTAAGGGCCCATAAGTATGACATTGTCTAATACTCTTTTTACTTTCTTTTACTGTTAAGTGGGAATATTTATGATGTAAGCCAGAAGCCTAGTATGTGTAAGTTTATGATAATCAGTTGTAGTTTCAGTATGAGCAATAAACTTATCTACCTAATCATTTTGTGAAGCCATGGGGCTGGGAAGTTGAGAATGGGAATGAATATAAGTAACATAAATTGGATTAGATCATTCATGAACAGCCATTTTTAATTGTAGGAAAAGAACTTCTAATTTAGAAATTGGAGTTATTTGAGCTGTTTCTATATGACAAACAATGTGACAGACATAAGCAGAATCAGGCACAATATTTAAAGGCTCAGAAACATCAGTTATCAATTGAACAACAGCCATTTGTTCCACCTTTTGGGCAGATGAATAAGGTGTTTTCCAAGATTTTGTAGTTTTGCCTAAATAGCCTGCATTTCCATTACTGCTGCCATCAGTGTAGTAAGTGCAGCAGAGAGTGGTTGCTGTTGACAACCTTAGGAAGAATCCATGAAGTAAGTTTTAAAAACTGTAAAAATTTTGAATTTGGGAAATGATTATCAATTGTTCCAATAAAATTTGCTAAGGTCACTTGCCAAGAGTTACTGAACTGCCAGAGCTGAGAAAGCTCCTGCTTTGTAAGGTCCAGTGTGATTTTATCAGGATCTCTAGCCATAAGCTATCTCAGGCAAATAAGGCCCTTTGATATTATTGCTGTAATTTTTCCAGGATAAGTATGAAGTTTTTTGGTATACTTTTTGGATGAGAATATCTATTTTATTATGCCTTCCTCTTGCCAAAGTATCCCAGAAGGGGAATGGCAAGATGGTAATATTAAAAGTGGAACTGAAAGATTCATATTTATCCTTGTTAGTTGGCTATTTTGTACTCTTTTCCAACCATTTTAAATCCTTTTTTGCTTCTGGGCTCAAAATATGAGGGCTATTTAAGTCAGTGTTTCCTGTTAGAGTATTGAAAAGATTAGTTAAAGCACAAGTTGGAATTCCTAAAGTAGGCTATACCCAAATAATATTAACCAGTAATTTTTGAAAAGCATTTAAAGTATGTAAATGATCAGTTCAAAACTGGACCTTTTGTGAAGTTATAATATTTCCATTAATAGTATTGCCCAAATATTGAAAAGGAGCCTGTTCTTGAATTTTTTTCTTCTGCTATTTGCAACCCAGGTTGAAGAAAAATTTCTTTAGCCAGCTGAAATAGTTGTTTCAGCTCAGAAGTTTGCTCAGTGGCAAAAAGAATATCATCCATATAATGAATAATCATAGTGTTGGGAAATTGTTTTTGTAAAATTTATAATGGAATGTGAACAAAGGATTGACATTATGTAGGGCTGTTCATCATTCCCTGAGTTAAAACTTTCCAATGATATCATTCAGTAGGGGTTGAGTGATTAATAGAAGGAATAGTAAACTCAATTTTTCCCTATCATTTGGATTGAGAGGAATAATAAAGAAACAATCTTTCAGATCAATAATAACAATATGCCAATTTTGTGGAATCATAATTGGGGATGGCAAACCAGGCTGTAAAGATCCCATAGGTTGAATAGCTTTGTTAATTTCATGTAAATCAGTCAACATGCACCATTTGACAGATTTCTTTTTAATTACAAAAACCAGAGAATTCCATGGACTAGTGGGGGGTTCAATATGCCCTTCCATTAACTGCTCATGTACTATTCCTTTCAGGGCTTCTAACTTTTATTTTGGAAGGGGCCCCTGTTTAATCCATATAGGTTTGGTTGTTAGCCATTTTAAAGGTAATGTGAAGCCCTTTGCAATAGTAGCCCCTACTCTAAATTGAATATCCTATACCATGGTTGTCTCCAATAAGTCATGTCTCAGGTCAGGAAAGAGTGGCATATTGCATAAGAGTAATAAGAGGTTTAGCTGTATCAGAAATGTGAGGAATATTCAAATAAGCTTCCTATTGATATAATAAGTCCCTTCCCCAAAAATTAAGTCCTACATCTGCAATGTAAGGTTGCAGATCAGCCTTTTGTTCCTCTGGACCTTCTACCTTAAATATCTGAATACTTTGATAAACATCTGTCATGTGCCAACAGCAGTGAAAACTGTAGGCACTTTCTGTAAAGTCCAAGCTTGTGGCCAATATCATTTAGCAATTATAGAGACATCAGCCCCAGTATCCACTAATCCTAAAAAATATTTCCATTTATTTTTATGGTAATTTCAGGCCTTTCATCTCCAATTGCTGTTTGCCAATAAATTTTATGCCCAGTGGAACAAAATCCTCCTGTACATTTTATAGGTCAAGATTGAGGTTTATGATATGGTAATAAAAGAAGTTGAGCTATACAATCACCTGATTCAATCTGATAGGGAGTTAAAGTTTGTATTGATACACAAATTTCTCCATCAAAGTAGGAGTCAATGATCCTGGTTTGCACTAAAACACCTTTGGTTGTAAGACTGCTACAACCAATAATGAAAGCCACATTATTTTTTGGAATAGGCCATTTTATTCCTGTCCTTATTTTTTTGTATACTCAGTGAAGGAGTAATAAGTTTAGTTTCAGCTGAGGGAAGATCAACAGCTCCCCTGCCTTTGGTAGCTGCTTTTTAGCTCTGTTACACGCCAGAGAAAGCTGCTCCATTGCTGACCGGGTGATTTGAGCTAGGTTGGGAAACATGCTCATACTTTTTGTCCAATGGCCCTGAGCAAGGCCCACTTGGAAGTTTCCTGACTTATTAATGAGACTGCCATTCTTATGGTATCTAGGACAGCATTCATTGGCGCAATGTAACCCTTTCTGGTATGTCCGACACTCATGACTTGATATTGATCTATTATTGCCGCTAGATTGAGCTCTCACACTAGTTTTGGCTCAGCAATCTTTTTTCATATGACCTGGTTTCCCACATTTAAAGCAATTTACACCATATTGATTACACACTTGTTTTAATTCTTTGATAGTTTTAAAAGGAATAATAGCATGATCAAATTGTATGCCTCCTTGGGTATTTTGAGCATCTACTGGAATTTGAGTAACTGTTATTGGAAAAGCAGAAATAAGTTGCATAGCCTCTGAATCTCCTTCTCTACTTCCCTGTGCTATGCTTTTCATAATTGAAAAGGATGGTGCTGGTACAAAAACAGAAACTTTTGGAGGGTCATCAAATGTCATAAAAAAATGGATCAGCAGATACCTTAGGAGGTTAAGATGTGGGTTCAAAAGACAATAAATCATCTTTTGGAATGGATGGCATAACGAGCACTGAAAAAGTGCCAAAAACTCCCTTTTTCTTTTCTTCCCTTTTATTAGATATGAGTTTATCTGTTTTTGGCTGTTCATGAATTTTTTCACATATATTTTCATTAAAATCAACATCAGTTTATTCTGCTATCGGTCCAGTGATAGCAGCATCCTGTTTATTATCTTCATTTTCATCTGATTGTAATGGTTCAAGAACAAGAGAAATAAGGCTATACCAAGACCAAAAATATATGGGAATTATCTTTACCTTTTGATAAGCCCTTTTTAAAGCTTTAACTTCCAATGTTTCAGATTTAAAATATCCTGCCCTTGTGACTGAAACCAATAACAATGTTTCTGTACAAGAGAAAAAAGTTCTTCAAAAGCTGAGGATTTAATAGTTACACTGGTGCTTTTTAATACAGTTTTTTTTAACACTCTAGAGTACTCTTCAAAGTTCAACTGCTGATTCTCCATTTCCCTAATGATCCCAGGGATGTAACTTACCTTTTTGGAAAACAGCTCAAAAGGACCTCCTTGGTCCACTGCACACTGACCAAAAGAAAAGTTGCATTTTCAGGTCACTGTTCAGGTGCCAAATGTTGATGTTCAGGAAGTAGGTCCATGAAAATGGTGCCATGGATGAGAAAGAAACAAGAAATAGCCCAGGTCAGGCCTCCATCCAAGTGGAGGAGAGTGCTACTGCATCAGACATCATGGCTTTTATTTAGCTTTAAAACAAAGAAAATATGTGTGCACATATGCAAAGGTAATAGATACGTGATGGGTTACACATTACTAAAGTAAGCAAATCTTTAGGGTTAAAGGTTCAGTTCTCCTTACATTCCTGCACAAAACAGACCTTGTTAATCATTAGCTGACTGTATTAGTCAGCCAAAGGGGTGCTAATGTAAAATTCCAAAAATGGGTTGGTCTTTATAAAGGGTATTTATTTGGGGTAGAAGTCCACAGATACCAGGCCATAAAGCATTAAGTTTCTTCTCTCACCACAGTCCATTGGCACGTGTTAGAGCAAGACAGCTGCTGGTGCTTGCCAGGGTTCAGGCTTCTGGGGTTCCTCTCTTCCTGGAGCTGCATTTCTTTCCGGGCTTAGCTCCTGTTTCCTCCACAAGTTCAGCTGCAGACGATCAGGCAAAAGGCTTGCTTCTCTTCTCCTGGGGCCTTCTTTCCAACATCAAAACCGCTTCTCAAAAGACTGCTTCAACTGTCCTTTGCCTTGCCTTTTATATTCAATTCCCCACCCACCAAGGGGTGGGGCTCAACACCCTAATCCTAACCTAATCATGCCCAGATTAACAGATCAGTTCACAAGCATGATTCAATTATATTTTTGGAATTCATAATTACATCAAACTGCCACACTGATATATACTAGATACACTCCTTGAAGCACAGAATGCTTTTCCACCAGGCTTGAACCAGCTCTTATCTTAGTGTCTTGAGACTAGAGACACCTGTCTCATACATACCAAGGTGGTCTGCTTTCTGTCATGAGTCATGAACTTTAATTGAACTCCTTCAAAGGGAATTATGCAAAGACACATCCTTTAGTTTGATTGACTTTGCTAATCTTTGAATGAAATTTAGGCAGGTATTAGACACACCTAAATGAGAAAATAATGATAGAATCACACCATGGAGAGATTCCTTGTGGTTAAGATAGATAAGGGGTAAAAAGTGTCTGTAAGTGATTAAAAATCTTATCAGGATAGTGCAATGAAAATAGCTAGAAGCATTTTAAAAAGGCAATTCAGCTTAAAGTGCTTAAAGTGTGATTATCTTCTGCTTTTTCCTCTAGAATTTCTTTTGTGGTTCCTTGATGCATAGTCTCTATTTTACACCATTAACTGCCTGATATGAAAGTTTGTGTGGAAGTTGTCTTTTATTTCTTAAAAAGTGTCTGATTCTGGATTTTTCTTAATAAGACTCAGTTTGAGTTCTCCAGCAAGGGCACTATCCATTGTTTCAAGGAAGACTTACATATTTTAATTAAAAGAAACAACCTCTTGGGGTTTTACTTACGTACTAAATTAACAGTACTTTATAATGCCCTTTCAAATGGACATTGGAGACTGTCTTTCTGTAAGATGTCTCATAGAAAGCCAGGTTTCTTGGTAGTGCCCTTGTTTGTATCTTTGCTGAATAGCCATTTATTTTAGCATTTGACATTTTGAGAGGCTAAGAGTTGTTTTCAAAACCATCAGGTTATGCCTCCTTCCTGATTAACATTAATCCTCTCAATTTATTTTCCTTCTTTTGCTTTTAATATATAAATAAATCAGAAGAAATCAGTATTTTCAACATTTCATGTTGAAATCTCCTTAGCTGAATCACAAAGCTCAATAAGAATGTTTTCTGCATTTCACATTACTTAAGGCAGTAGTGTTATTAAATATGATGCCTCTATATAAAATGATCACCCTTATTCCACTTACAAAAAGATATGTACCAATTTCCTGCAAGCCTTCAATGTCAGCCTTATCGAACAATATGTGACTTGTGCTATCAGTTTTTTTTTTTTTTAATTATGGGTAAAAATCAAAATTCTCACAATACATATAAACATTTGCAAAATGATATATAAATATATATGCATATATGTGTATTTGCTTACAAAAATGTTATTTATATATATATATATACATATATTTTAAAAGGTGCTTAGATTACCCAAAATATTACACAGAACCCACTGAGATTCCCATGTTGCCCACCTCCCACACCTCCCACCACATCCCACACAAACATCTCCCACAGTGGGGCCCACCACCCTCAATGAATTTACACATCCTGGAGACTTGCCACCAACCATAGACCACAGTTCACACTGTAGACCACACTCTCTCCCAGTCAGTTCTGAGTGGTGTGTGCTGATTTAAAATGGCCTACATCCGTTGCCACAACAGTACTCAGGATAACCTCCAACACCCAAAGAAGCCCCTGTATTTCAACTGTTTGTCCCCTCCCTAACCCAAAAGTGTCAAGTGGCCACTGGCTCCACCTCATTGTTATAATTTCTAGCATTGCTAGAATCACCATATGTGAACAAGAGAATACCATCAAGTCCAATCTAGTCCATAGTTCTTCCCCCAATCCAGAGGGGACTGGGGTGGTGATGTCCACTCCAACTCCAAGTGAGAGAGGGCTTATATCCCATGGATATGGTGGGTGGGATGATCCTGCCTGCAGATGCAGGCCCTCTCCATTCCCTGGGATGACGGTTGCCCATCGTTTTCTCCTCACCAGGTGACTTGGATGAGTCCATTGAGCTGTAGGGTAGGAGTTGCAGCTCCACCTAGGTTTCATGCACACCTGGCACATAGGTAGGTGGGAGGCTCCAGTCTCTGGAAGTATACCTAAAAACTGCAGCATCACATATAGGTTTGAATAGAAGGGACTGGGGAACCATGAGCAGGGAGGACTTGTTTGACTCTAATTGTGGAACTCTCAGGAGCACAGATTCCAAAATAGAACCCACTGATTAGGCATCGGTCTCTGGGGCTATTTCCCCTTATATAGGACCAGGGTGTCTCCGGAGCTCTCAGGAACCCCAATGAGTGGGGTGACAGGCACTTAGATGTTCTATGAGCTCCTACTGAGATGTGCGTAAGAGTTACCCCTGGGATGACCTCCCGACTCTCTTTGAAGTCTCTTAGCCACTTGAACTCATTTGTCTTTACCATTTCCCCCTTTTATTCAAGGTCTTTTTCCAGTTTTGTTGCCAGTTGGCACTTGGGAAAAGTTTTCAATTAGCAATAATCGTGCCTCAGATAAACCTCATTGGCTGCCTTGAGTATTTTCTCTTTGTCTTGAGCATTGGACAGTTTGACAAGTATATGTCTTGGAGTGGGCCTGTTGGGATTTATACTATTTGGGGTGCGCTGTGCTTCCTGGATCTGCACATCCATCTCTCTCAATAGAGTTGGGAAGTTTTCAGCCATAGCTTCCTTCAACACTCCTTCTGTTCCCTTTCCCTTCTCTTCTCCTTCTGGGATGCCCATAATGCGTATGTTTGTGTGTCTTGCATTATCGGTTAATTCCCTGAGACCATACTGGATTTTTTCTATCTTTTTGTCTATCTTTCCTACAATCTCTTTGATTTCAACTGTATTGTCTTCCATATCACTAATTCTTTCCTCTGCCTGTTCAATTCTGCTGCCATGTGAGTCCAGCGTCTTTTTCATTTCTTGACTTGTGTCTTTGTTCGCCATCATATCCATTACCTTTTTAGGTGTGTTAGCTATTTTTTCAGTATGTTCTCCCACTGTCTTATTTATATCCTTAATCTCTTCCTTCAGTTCTTTAAGTTGGTCCATGATATTTGTTTGGATAGCTTTGATTAGTTGTTCGATGTACTGCATTTCTTCCTGGTTTTTATTTTGTGCACTGGACTGGTCCATGTTTTCCAGTTTTTCAGAGTCATTTGTATTTTTCTGTTGCCCTCTGGTCATCATATTATCTTGATGGGTTTGTTCAGTTGATTAGCTTTTCTCTATGCTCTAGAATTTTATTTAGCTGTTGGTTCTGCGTGTGAGTTAAGTTTTCTCTTTGGCAGTTTTTCTTCTTATTTTATTTCCTTACTTCTTTCTATGTTCCCTTGAAGGCAAAAGGTTAGGGCCAGAGGAATCAAAAGATGTAAGGAAGGCAGAAGGATAATAGAAATGTTGATAAAAGATAGAAGAGGGGCAAAATGAGACTTAATGAGATGAATATTTAACTTGTGTAGGCAGTGTAGAGTACTAGGAAAAAATATGGAGTTCCTAGAATGGACTGGGAAAACAAATGGAGGAATATATATATATAGTGATTTAGAAGGCTAGAATTATGAGGAGGTAGAGAAATAGTAGAGAAAGGTCTGAAAGGAAAAATTTAATACTAATAAAAAAAAAAAGAAAAAAAAAAAGAAAACAAAATAGATGGGATAGAAATTGACACCCTTAAGTTGTGGGCCTATGAAAAAATGTTGTCTCTAACAGCCACAACAGAAAGTAAAAGGCAGAAACATGCAGGAAGGATAAGCGATAGTTTGTAATACAGAATCAATATATACAGCGAGTGGGAAATTACTGAATAAGAAGCCCAGCAAATAAGCGACCAGCTGGCAGCACCTATTTAAAAAAAAAAAAAAATAGAAGGAAAAAGGAAGGGGGGAGGAAAATGGGAATAATAGCAATAGACCAGAAAGTAACAGAGAGAAACCAAAGATCCACACAGGCAAGCAGTCAAACAGAGCTAAGGGGGGTCAATGATTCCCCTAGGGTCCACGTGGATCCTTCCTGCCTACTTGTGTTTATCAATGAATTTCCCCACAGGATTCTATATGCAGGTCCTGAAGCAGCTTTTAGCTATTAAACTAAATTAAAAAGAATTTATTTTTCAATTGTTGAGGTGACCTCACTTTTTTTTTTTTTTTTATTAGCCAAATACAGGACCCAAAATAATTCCTCTTCTAGACCAACCTCCTTACGGAAGGGACCCTAGCTGGGCCCGTAGAAATTAATCAAGCAAGTCCCACTTTCCGGACTCCCCAGGTTAGCTGAAACTCTGATGTTAGTCAGTGAGGAGCGCTAAAGATGGCGGATTCCGCCCTTTCTGGTGCCGAGCTCCAGCGTCACTGGGCTGCTCAGTAAATCAGTTTGAGTGCAGATTCGCGTCTGCTCTCAGCCTAATGCTGCTTCAGGTCGGCTTATCTGCTCCCCAAAGCTATGGGGCGGTGCAGGCGGCCAGATCAATGTCTAAAAATATAAAATATCCTTCCCTGTCTTCCAACCGAACCCTCCCTTCTTTGGGAAGTGTCCCTTCCTCCTGGCTCCGCAGCAGCCCGGGTCTTATCCCTGGGTGGCTAGGGAAATCAGCTCCGTTCCCCGACCAAAATCCCCCCTCCGGTTTACCGGGTGCTGACTAGCTCGTTTGCTCTGTTCACACAAGGTCCAAGGGGCGCCAGGCAGCCAGCTCCCCAGAAAATAAAACTTTTTCATCCCGCCCGCGGCTCCAAATGGCCGTTTTATTTATTTTTTTCTGTTACCGTGGGGCTCAGCCGCCTGTGCCAACCTCCACCGGCAGCCTCAAAACTCACGAATCTCCGCCGTTCGGTCCACGCCGCCGATCTGCGCAGATAGATGTCCCAAGCCTCTCATTCCACGCGTGCACAGCACAGACCCCCGGGCAGGACCCCGTCCCCAATCCGCCTTGCTCTGGGAGCTTGCAGTGTGCGCCCTCCTACACCAACGCCATCTTGCCTCTTCCACCAAAACGATTTTTGAAACTCTACAAGCAAACCTCTTATAACATACAATTACCATCAAAACTAAAAAAAAACTTGTCAGAATAATGACTTAGTTTGGTTAAATGCAAACATAACTTTTCTTCATTTTAACTGCTTAGTGTCATACAATATTAGAAAAATGGTAGCGCATATGGGATGGTATTCAGAAGAATATCCTTTCTTTAGTTTACTATTTTATCAGTGTTTCAATGAGATATATTGTGAAACATTTACAGGGGCACGTTTCTGAAACTGTTTTCTGGAGGCAGGTGGGTAAGGCTGGTTGCTATTGGGGCTAAACCATGATTAAATTGCAAGCTTACAAAAGTGGTCAGCATTTTTCAATTTTTTTCTCCCTCTTTTCCTTTCATAGAGTTGCCTGGTTCAAAACATACTAAATTTTAACACCACCAATTTTATTAATGTAGGTACACAGATCCAATTAGAATTAACATGGACACAGAACACAGAATGTATTGTTGCTAAGTTTTTCTCCTTCTCCAGCAGATAAACTAATTTCATAGCACCATTATCCCACAATCCCATCAACCAGGCACAAGGGGTTCATGCAGTCACTGCTGGAATATTTTCCCTATCTCATTTAACTCTTCAGTGAAGTATTTTCTCTTATAATCATAGTTTCACTGACAGGTACACCATTTAGCACTCCTGCAAGATTTTGTATTCGTGATTCAGCCCTTTTTTTTTTTAAGGTAGATTTTATTTTTATTTTTAATTTTTTAAATATCTTTATTTTTTTTAAAGATACTTTGATTAAATAAATGTTACACAAAAAATATAGGGTATTCCCATATGCCACACTCCATACAACTCCCACAATTTCCCACATTAACAATATCCTTCATTAGTGTGGTTCATTTATTAAAATTGATTAACATATTTTGGAGCATTGTCACTAAGCATGGATTATAGTTTACATTGTAGTTTACACTCTCTACTGCACAATTTTGTAGGTTATGGCAAGATATATAATGGCCTATATCTGTCATTGCAATATCATTCAGGACAATTCGCAAGTCCCAAAAATGTCCACACATTATACCTGAATTTCACTGTCCCTGCCTTCAGAACCTCCAGAGGTCACTGCTTCCACCTCAATGATATAAGTTCTTCCATTGCTAGAACCACAATGAGTTTATAGTAGAATACCTGTAAGTCTACTTTAGTCCATAGTTCATTTACCAATCCTGATGATCCTGGGATGTTGATGTCCATTCCACCTCTAACTGGGATGGGGCTTTGATCCCATAGAGCAGATGGATGGAACTCTCATGTTTGCAGTTGTAAACTCTCTTGGCTCTTTGAGATGGTTGTTGTCCATCATCATCTCCTTGCTAGTTGTCCTGTGTGAGTCCAATGAACTGGAAAGTAGACGTGGCAACTCTGTTGAGAATCAGGGCCCAGCTGGTACATGCACAGCCCAAAGATTTAAGTCTCTTGGAAGTACATGTATCAACTCCAGTACTAATTATAGGTCCAAATAGAAAGGTCAGAAGATCCATCTGTGAGGAAACCACAACTGAGTCAAATTTTGTCATACTGGGGAGCATACGTTCCAAAGTAGGACCCATTGTCAAGGCACCAAGCTCCTAAGATATCTGTCCTGATTATAGTGTCTGTATGTCTCCAGAGTCCTCAGGGGGCCTGCTATTTGAGGTAGTATTTACTTTGGCAGTCAATGAGATCCTGCTGAGACATGCATAAGCATATCCTCCGGAATGACCTCCTGACTCACTTTGAAGTCTCTTAACCATGTAAACTCATTTGTCTTTACTTTTTCCTCCTTTTGGTCAAGGCCTTTCTCCAGTTGCATTGCTAGTTGGTGCTTGGTAGTTATCCCTCAGTGCCAAGGAAGATTATCCCTAGAAGTCATGTCCCACACATAAATACAGTCATCAATATCAAGGGCCCATTATTGTACTATCCTTCTTCACTAGTCATTGCCCCTGGAGTTGAGGGAGCCTTGCTGATGTATTAAAGAATGTGACAGAGCTCCCCAGGATGGAAATTTGATATTTTTTCAGTTATTGTGTGAATCTCCACCCACTCTGACAATGCCAAGGACACTTGAACACATTTTTTTTTGTCTTATATGTATGCCCCATGTGAACTTCCTCCCATGAATCCCCTATCACTGACACCCTTCACCAATGATCCTTTCCTGTCATAGTTGTAACCCTTCTGTGATCCAAAACTTCTTCAAAAATGAAGCCAACAAAATAGCCAAATACAATTAATATGAAATTGAAATAAGGATAGTTTTAAAAATAAGAAATAAAATTTAAAAAAATATAGTAAAAAATTAAAAATTTTGGAATAATAAAAAATAATGAAAAAATATTGAAAATTTTTTTGCCATTATGTCTTTCATCACTGTAAGTTCTGTTGTCTTGTATGTACAGTGACATTTTCTTCTGTTTATTCCCCAAGTGTCTTACTTTTTTCATTTTGTCTTCAAAGAAGTTCCAGGTTACAGAAAAATCACATACAGAATATAGGGGAATCATATATACCTAACATCCTCCCATTTTCCCCTTTTCCCCTATTAATAACATTTTATATGTAGATGGTACATTTGTTACAATTGATGTGCAAATATTGAAATAGTTAATAACTATTGTCAATGGTTTACATTATGGTTTACCTTTTGAACCAAACACATTTATAAATTTTGATGACATTTAACATGGCCTATATCCATCATTGCAAGATCATTTAGAATACTTCCATCATCCCCAAAATGCCTCATGTTCCATCTATCCTCTTCCTCCCTTCCCCTCCCCTTAGGGCCCATGGCAACCACCAAGCTTCACCTCTTGAAGAACAAGATTCATAGTTACTTGCAACATTGATGGTTTGACATACTGGTCTGTCATCCTCTATTAGGCACTGCCTATGCTCTTGAGAGAATCTTGCCCCTCTAAGAACATATCAGGACTCCCCAGGATGGGAACCCAACATCTTCCCACTCATCCTGTGGGTCTCCATCCCACTGATACAACACACTATGACAAGATGAACACTCACACACTCCCTAGAAGCCTGCCCAGGTGAGAACTGTCCTGAATATCCTCCACATCAACACCCTAAACCAGTAACCCTCCCCTGCCATATTACCAAAAGAACACTCCCAACATTGTAGTTTCAACACATACCTGCAAAGCCTTATGTTCACCTGCACCCTCCTCCAACCCTACCCTCTGTTCCATTGACTGTCTAACCCACCCTTCCCACCCTAGCCCCCTGACAAAACAACACTGCCAAAATCCATATCATTTCACCACCGTCATGCCCCTCCACTGTACAACTTTACACTTCCATCTTACCATAGATTTTGCTAATATGGGTGTTGGCTCTGTGACAAACAAACAGTCTAACATTAAGATTTAAAATTTTTTCTGTTGTTTCTACATCTGAATCATTATTTTCTTCTTCCCAGGTTATCCAGGTCTTAGGCTACCAATCCAATTTGCTAAGATAGCACATACTTTGGGTCAGGGCATTTTATAACCCATCAATTTTTAAAATCAACAGGCCAAAGTTTCCATATTTTCATCTTTTTTATCCACTTGCTCAGAAAGATGTCACTTAGGTGCAGGTGAAAGTCCACAAATTACATTCTAGTTGTAACTCCTCCCTCAAATGGCAGATTTCTTTGTCTTTCTGGAGACAATATGCTGTAGCTAGCCCTGCCACCCTTAGTAACAGCCTGCTGACTGCTGCAGCAGTATGCCTGCCATCTTTATTAAACTTCAAATCTTCTGTTCCTGCAACACCTACTCCACTCCTATAGGCATTTTCAGGGAGGCCCTGTACTCATGTGGATTTCCACAACCGTCAATCAAGTGGGTGACTGCACCCCACTTGGAGGTAGCAGGTCACCCTGGACTTCATCTTCCATTGGTTCCATTCCCTGGCTCATGGTATGATCTGATGAATCCTGCTGACTACATCAATTGTTCTGGTTATAGCAGGAAATTGTGTAAAATGAAAGCTTCCTACAAAACTGAGAGGAATACTCAAACTAAAGATAGACTCCAATAAGTCCAGCTTGGCAAGCAAGTGAGCATTTAATAGGGGGCTTATGTGGGAACTTGCTCTCAATGGTCAGGAGGGGTGTACTCTCTCATGGAGAGTCCAAGCATGGTTGTGGCCTAAATAGTGAATTTAATATGTTATAAGTTGCATAGGAAGTGTTTAGAAAGAGTTATAAATTAAACATTATTTTCTAACCTTCTGTTAATCAAATTTGTATGGATAAAATGTGCATATAAATAAAGATTGTATAAAACTCCTAGATATTTGGCAGTGTTTTCTGCATAATATTAGATAACAGTATAATGTTGTTAACCATGTTTTAAATTATTTTAAAGAAGTTATATGTTCAAAGAAACTACCTCTTCACCTGAGGATCAAGAGGCAGATGTTCTTACCCCTATCTGCATGGTTTGTCCACACCCTCAAAAGAAGCAGCCTTATGGCCACACGGGGCTACCATTGGGTGGCACATGGCTAAGGCATCAGGCATTCATATATAAAGTATTCTGACCTGTTGTAAATCATACAAAATTGTGAGGCCTATTTTTGACTCTGGTCACAAACAGTGCTTTACAGCAGTGGACATAGTAATAAAGCCACATAATATAGGGATGGACTGCAGTGATATCAGCCTCCCTATACAGTTAAACCAGGACTTGTGCTTGGTGTCTCTCCATTTGAAATATTGGAGAAATGGTTTACTATTACCCCTAAAATGATAAAAGTATCTGCCACATCTCTGGTCATGTTCCTGAAGGATTTGGCAATATGTTGCTGCTTTGGACTCCTGTGGTGCTGCCAGCCAATGATGGCTCAATATCATTAGATAAACAAACGGCATTGTCTCCAGACTGGCTTTGTTGCATAGTGCTGGAGGGTGCTGTGCACCAGGTTGCTGGAACTCTGGAGCCTACCTTTCTGTTCTCTTGAGGACTGTGTGAAGAATACTCACAGTAGAGCAATAATCACAAGTAATGTGGGTAGAACATAAACACACACAATAGACATTATGGCTTGCTCCCATGAAGGGACAACATGTATAGTAATGCAAACCTGGATCTCACCCATTGGTAGCCTATGTCTTAGGACCTATGCCATTTTGCTAACGAGAAGATCTCCCTCTCCAGGTACCCACTAAACACTTATGTTTGTGTCCTTAGGCTAATCTTCCTGCTTCACATGAGCTCATCCAATGTCTTCCTCAACTGGGCAGCTACTGCAGCAGCTGTACACAACCAAATGGAATGTTGTATCTGTAGATATGTGCTGTCTGGTAGCTCTGGTCTTCCCTGGAATACCTTCTCTTTATCTTTGACTAATTAGAGTAATTGGTTAATGACTATACACCACAACCACCCTTCCAGGTGTCAACTCTCAGAATCCAAAATCTCTTAGAGTTACTCTGCTTCTGTTAAATATATCTGCTTCTATTGACAGGGAACAATTCAACAAGACCAGTCCATTCCTCATATAACTTTGGGATGGCTTTACCTCGATAGTGGCAAAGCATGGTGTCCTAGATGTTCAAGCAGTTTTTTGTCTCAAAAGAAACAACACCTCTGATCAAAGAACCCATCATCATATGGGGTGGTTGCCATCACAAGTGTGCAACTGAGTCATCATCATCTGTCAGACTGAATGGACTGGATGGCAAAATGCATCCTTATGTATGGGAGCTTTTATAACCCCTTCATGGCTAGGTTGGTTTGTGGAAGACACTTTTGGCAATATCTACCCTATAATTAGACAAGAAGATGTACACTGAAGTATTTTTTCCCATTGGGAAGTATACACAAAATTTAAGCCAGCACTTCCCAAAATCTCCCAGGTCTACAAGACCATTTTTTTGCATTAGAATAAAGCACTCTCTAGCATGGTGGGAAGGGCTACTTAGTATTTTCCTTCCTGGTGCTGGAGCTTTATATGCTTTAACATAAGAACAGCCCAGGCTAATGTCACTGTCTAAACTGTTAGAGACATTAAACATAGTATAAGCTTCTTGAATGAGAAAGCAACTCAAATGAGAAAAGTGGCATTACAGAACCATATGGCCTTGGGAATACTTAGTGCTGTAGAGAGAGGAACTTGTGTTATAATTGACCCTGTTTGTTGTGCCTATATAAGTGATGAACTTGGTAGTGTTACCAATGCTTTAAATCATTTACAAAAGTCTCCCTGTCATAAGAAAACCTTAAGCTTACTGGACTCTCTTTTCTCCTGGCTCACAAACCTACAGTTACATTGGAGAGACACTTTATTGTTTGGTAGCCACATTGTAATAGTCGTTTGCTTGATTTGCTCTTGTTTATATTGCAGCTATTGCCTAATGTCACAATTCCACCATTTGTAAACTCCATGTTTCAGGCTCAGGGTTTTATACAGAAGAAGAGACAAAAAGATTGTAAAAGTTGTGTGATGGGGTGGATTATTTCATATATGGCTTTGCATTTTCCCACATCCTTTTCAGTTCTTTCCTCTAATCTCAGCAGCATTTCATTTATTATTACACAGCATGCCTTGAGATATAACTGTATGTGAGCTCGTGACTGAGAAGAAAATCTTGTATGCTTAGACTTCTGTGATGCTTAGGTTAATGTGTCAGCTCTACCAGGTAATTGTGTCCAGGTGATTGGCCCAGCAAGCACTGGGCTAATTATAATACAAGAGCATTTATGGACTTTGATCACCAGTGAGTTTATTGCATGGATGGCTGAATACATCTGCATCAATCAGGGAGATTGCATCAGCAGTGGATGATGCTTTTATCCAATCAGTTGAATGCCTTAAAAAGGGAAGTGATTTCAACATTCAGAGAGAATTTCCCAGCTGGTCTTTGAACAGCCAGCTTCTCCCAGAAGCTCATCAAGGACCTTTCATTGGACTTTCATTGGAGCCCCTGTTTTGCAACCTGCCTACAGAACCTGGACTTGTGCATTCCCACAGTTGCATGAGAGTCTCTTATAAAATCTCATATTATTGACAACTATCTCCTGTTTATTCTGGTTCCTGAGAGAACCCTGACTAATACAGCTTGGTACCAGGAGTGGTTCTTGAGGAACAGAGTTTTAAACATGGGATGTCTGAGGTGGTTCTGTGAGTTTTGCAATTGGCTCTCTACTCCAATTGGACACAAGGGTACTAATGACTCCATTTCCAATAATGAAGAGGTTGCTAACAGTCCATGGCATGAGTTGGCAATAGAGATATGCAAAATAGCATCACTGGATTCCCCTACTTCCATGCTTATAAGAAACAAGGATCTGAGTGAGAGTGTTTTCAAAACCTTAACAGAATTTTTTTGGAGTCAAAAGGTATAATGATGTTGGCCGGCTCCTCCTAGATACTCTGGATACAGTTATAAAAGGAAGAGATGAGCTAAAGTCTTCAAAATTGAAACTTAAATGCTGCATGAATGGTTGCTATGTGTGTTCTGAAAGAAAATCTTGTCTCCTGTCTACTTGAGATATCTGAGAATCAAACCAAGGCTCTCATTGTATGAGTAGCAGAATTACAGAAGAAACGAAAATCTCATCCTTGCAGGGTTTCTGTAATTAAAGTGAAGTCATTGATTGGAAAGGAGTGGAACCCCAAGGATTGGGATGGAGACATATGGGATGATGATAATATTGGTGGGGACACTGGAACCCTAAATTCTACTGAGACTTTACCAGGTAAACCTGCAGTGGCCTGCCCTGTGAAGACCACACCTTGTCAACCTTGTATCATCCAGCCTCCAGTTTGCCCCAGGGAGTCTGGACATCCTCCCTGCCATGAGACAGGTACCTGTGGAACTCCTGCATGCACTACCCAACCTCCAGTCTGCCCTGAGGAGTCTACCTTCCAAACCCTATCTCAAGAGATTAATCCTGTCTCACCAGAAGAAAATACATAGGAATGCCCTGAGGTCAGTAACTTGCAAGACATTTCTAATCATTCTCCTTACCTACCCCCTCCACCCCTCTTCTCTTTGAGACCTATTATAGACTAAAATCACAAGCACCCAAAGGTGAGATACAAAGTGTGACCCATGAGGAAGTACACTATACTCTGAAAGAACTGCATGCATTTTCTAACTTATATAGACAGAAATCAGGGGAATATGTGTTGGAATGGATACTAACAGTATGGGATAATGGTGGAAGGAATATAAAGTTGGATAAGGCTGAATTTATTGATATGGGCCCACTAAGCAGAAATTCTGGATTCAACACTGTAGCTTGAGGGGTTAGAAAGGGCTCTAACAGTTTGTTTGGGTGGCTGAGTGAAACATGGACCCAAAGATGGTCTAGTATGCCTGAGGTTGAGATGCCTGATTTGCCCTGGTATACAGTAGATGAGGGGATTCAAAGACTTAGAGAGATTGGAATGCTAGAATGGATTTACCATTTGAGACCTGCCCACCCACCCCAGGAATGTCCAGAGGACACACCTTTAACCAGGACTGTGAGGAATAAATTTGTAAGACTAACCCCATCTTCTCTGAAGATCTCTGTGGTTGCTCTTCTCTGTAGTCCAGATATTACTGTAGGGAGGGCTTTAATGGAATTAGAATCCTTTAAATATTATGGGGATGACTGGATCTTGGTTTGGTAAAAGTGAAGCATCAGCAGTTAATCGCCAAAGGCAAGGTGGGTGTGGCTACCACAATGAAAGGTAGATTCAAAGCAGCACTCAGAATAGTCTTAGTTTCATGGAGTTATGGTGTTGGCTAATAGATCATGGGATACCTAGAAGTGAAATACATAGACCGTCTACTAAATTTCTTCTGGACCTGTATAAGCAGAAGTGCTCTAGGTTGAGTGAAAAAAGCCCTAACTCAAATTACAGATGCAGAGAATCACAGCCCCTTAATCAATTCCTAGACTTGAGACAGTTTACAGACCTAGAGCCCCTTGAATGAGGAGAAGACCAGGTCCCCTTGGGGAAGAATCTTGTTAAACTACCAAAAATTTATCCTGCTAATCTTCCTCCCACCTTTCCCCCAATGAGACCTATGGCCTTTTGCCAGAGTAACTGTGCATTGGGGAATAGGAAAAGATCAGACATTTTGGGGATTAATATTTACTGGCTCAGAAGTCACATTAATTCCAGGAGACCCAAAGAGTCCCTGTGGTCCACCAGTCAGAGTAGGGGCTTATGGGGGTCAGGTGATTGGTGGAGTTTTAGCTAAGTCCATCTTACAATGGGTCTAGTGGGTCCCCGGTCCCATTCTGTGATTATTTCCTCAGTTCTAGAATGCAAAATTGGAATAGACATACTCAGTAACTGACAGAATCCCCACATTGGATCCCTGACTTGTGCAGTGAAGGCTATTATGGTTGGAAAGGTCAAGTAGAAGCCACTAGAACTGCCCCTGCCTAGCAAAATAATAAATCAAAGGCTATGCTGGATTCCTGGAGGGATTGCAGAGATTAGTGCCACCATCAAGGATTTGAAGGATCCAGGGGTGGTGATTCCCACTACATCCCCATTCAATTCTCCTATTTGGCCTGTGCAGAAAACAAATAGATTTTGGATTATGACAGTAGATTACTGTAAACTTAACCAGGTGGTGACTCCAATTGCAGGTGCTGTCCCAGATGTGGTATCATTACTTGAGCAAATCAACACATCCCCTGGTATCTATTATGCAACTGCTGATCTAGCAAATGCTTTTTTCTCTATTGCCATTAGTAAGGGCCACAAGAAATAGTTTGCTTTCAGCTGACAAGGCCAGCAGTATACCTCACTGTCCTGCCTCAGGGGTATATCAACTCTCCAGCCCTATGTCATAATATTGTCTGCAGGGAACTTGATTTTCTCTCCCTCCCAGGAGACATCACACTGGTCCACTATATTGATGATATCATGTTGATAGGACCTACTGAGAAAGAAGTAGCAAAGACTCTAGATTTATTGCTAAGCCATTTGCTTGAGAGAGGATGGGAGATAAATCAAACAAAAATACAGGGTCCTTCACCATCAGTGAAATTTCCAGGTGTCCAGTGGTGTGGAGCATGTCAAGATATCCCCCCTCTAAAGTAAAGGATAAGCTGTTGCATCTGGCCCCTCCTATGACCAAAAAAGAGGCACAATGCTTAGTTAGCCTCTTTGGATTCTGGAGACAACACATTCCTCATTTGGGTGTGTTACTCCAGTCCATTTACTGAATAACCATAAAAGCTGCTAGTTTTGGTTGGGGACTGGAACAAGAGGGGGCCCTGAGACAGGTCTAGGCTGTCGTGAAAAGTGCACTACCACTTGGACCATATGATCCAGCAGATCGAATGGTGATGGAAGTTTCAGTGGCAAATAGAGCTGCTGTCTGGAGCCTTTGGCAGGCCCCTATAGGGGATTCACAACACAGACCCTTAAGATTTTGAGACAAAGCCTTGCCATCCTCTGCAGATAACTACTCCCCTTTTGAGAAATAGATTTTGGCTTGCTACTGGGGCTTATTAGAGACTGAAAGCTTAACCATGGGCCATCAAATTTCCATGAGAACTGAGTTGCCTATCATAAGCTGGGTATTGTCTGATCCACCAAACCATAAGGTTGGGCATGCAGTGCAGCACTCCACAATAAAGAAGAATTGGTATATTCGAGATAGGGCTCAAGCAGGTCCTGAAGGCACAAGTAAGTTACATGAGGAAGTAGCCCAAATGCCTTTGGTCACCACCCCTGCCATGTTACCTTCTCTTCCCAGCCCACATCTTTGGCCTCTTGGGGAGTACCTTACAATCGGTTGACTGAGGATGAAAAAACTCAGGCCTGGTTTACAGATAGTTCTGCATGATATGCAGGTACCAACCAAAAGTGGACAGCTGCAGCACTGCAGTCCTTTTCTGGAACATCCTTGAAAGATAACGGTGAGGGCAAATCCTCATAGTGGGCAGAACTTTGAGCAGTGCACGTAGTTGTTCATTTTGCTTGGAAGAAGAAATGGCCAGAGGTGTGTTTGTGCACTGATTCATGGGCTATTGCCAATAGTTTGGCTGAATGGTCAGGGGCTTGGAACATAATTGGAAAATTAGTGACCAGGAGGTTTGGGGAAGAAGTATGTGGATAGACTTTTCTGAGTGGGGAATAAATGAACATATTTGTGTCCAACATGAATGCTCACCAGAGAGTGACTTCAGCCGAAGAAGATTTCAATAATTAAGTGGATAAGATGATCCACTCTGTGGCTAATACTCAGCCTCTTTCCCCAGCCACTCCTATCATTGCCCAATGGGCTCAAGAAAAAAGTGGCCATGGAGGTAGGGATGGAGGTTATGCATGGGTGCAGCAACATGGACTTCTCCACACCAAGGCTGACTTGGCTACAGCCACTGCTGAATGCCCAATCTGCCAGCAGCAGAGGCCCACACTCAGCCCCCAATATGGCACATTCCTCGAGGTGACCAGCCTGCTACCTGGTGGCAGGTTGACTTCATTGGCCCACTTACACCATGGAAGGGGTAGTAATTTGTTTTAACTGGAATAGACACATTCTCTGGATAAAGGTTTGCATTTTCTGCACTCAATGCTTCTTCCAAAACTACCAGCCATGGACTTAGGGAATGTCTTATCTACCACCATGGCATTCCACACAGCATTGCTTCTGATCAAGGAACCCATTTCACTGCAAATGATGTGTGAGAATGTGCACATGCCCATGGAATTCACTGGTCTTACCATGTTCCCCATCACCCTGAAGCAGCTGGATTAATAGAACGGTGGAATGGCCTTTTTTTGTGTGTGTGTTCATAAAAATCATTTTTTTTCACAATACAAACCAATATTTGTAAAATGATATATAAATATATATGCATATATGTGCATTTGCTTACATAAATGTTTATATATATATATATATATATATATATATATACTTTTTTTTTTTAAAGATGCTTAGATTACATAAATGTTACACAAAAATTACAGGGATTCCCATGTTCCCCTCCTCCCACACCTCCCATAACATCCCACATAAACATCTTTCATTAATGTGGCACATCACTTGCACTGTATATACACATCCTGGGTTTGTGCCACTAAGCAAGGACCATAGTTCACATTGTAGACTACACTCTCTCCCATGCAGTTCTACATGGTATATGCTGATGTAAAATGGCCTATATCTGTCATTGTAATGTCTCTCGGGATAATTCCCAAGTCCGGATAAAGCCCCTGTATTACAATTGCTTTTCCCTTCCCTGCCCCAAAAGCATCTAGTGACCACTGGCTCCACCTCACTGTTATAATTTCTCCCATTGCTTGAATCACAATATGTCTACAACAGAATACCATTAAATCCACTCTAGTCCATGGCTCTTCCCCCAGTCCTGAGGAGTCTATGCTGGTGATGTCCACTCCACCTCCAAGTGAGAGTGGGCTTATTTCCCATGGATATGGTGGATGGGATTATCCTGCCTGCAGCTGCAGGCCCTCTCCATTCCCTGGGATGGACATTGTCCATCATCGTCTCCTCACGAGGTGACTGGGGTGAGTCCATTGAGCTATAGCATAGGAGTTGCAGCTCCACCAAGATTCCAGGCACAGCTGGCACATGGGCAGGACCGAGGCTCTAGTCTCTGGAAGTACATCTATGAATTCCAGCCTCACATATAGGTTTGAATAGAAGGGACTGATGGACCATGTGCAGGGAGGACTTATTTGAGTCCAACTCTGTCACTCTCAGGAGCACAGATTCCAAAGTAGAGCCCACTGATTATGCATCAATCTCTGGAGCTGGCCCCCCTTATATAGGACCTGGGTGAATCCAGAGCCCTCAGGAGCCCCTTTGTGTGGGGTGATATCCACTTTGATGATCTATGAGATCCTACTGAGGTATGCATAAGTGTTACCTCTGGGATGGCCTCCGGACTCTCTTTGAAATCTCTTAGCCACATGAACTCATTTGTCTTTACCTTTTCTCCCTTTTCTTCAAAGTCTTTTTTTCCAGTCATATTGCCAGTTGGCACTTGGTATTAATCCCTCATTGCCAGGGAGGCTCATACTCGGGAGTCATGTCCCATGCTGTGGGGAAGGTAATGCATTCATACACTGAGTTGGCTTAGAGAGAGGCCACATTTGAGCAACAAGGAGGCTCTCAGGTGGCAACCCTTAGGCAACCCATAACAGTAGGCTAAGTTTCAATTACAAGAGCAGACTCATAAGCCTAGTCATTAATAAGAAGAACCCATCGGTGGACCATCCTCTTTTGCCAGACACTGCCCCTGCACTCAGGGTACTGTTGCTGCTCCCATAGAGAATGTGGCAGAGGTCTCCAGGCTGGGAATTCAGTATTCTCTCATTTATTTAGTGATTGTCTACCCACCATGACCATGCCCTACCCCTTGATCATTTGAACAATTTTATATATATTTCATATTCAGATGAACTTCCTCCCATGAATTCCCCATCCCAGAAACCCCCCACCAATGATCTTCTGCAACCCCCATTGTAACTCTTCTGTGATCTAAACCTTCCTTGAAGATGAAGCCCATATAATAACCAAATACAATTAATAGGAAAATGAAATAATAATGATAAGCTTAAATGCAAGAAATAAAATGCATTGAAACTCAGAAAAAAAACTAAAAATAAAATATAATTAACAGATTGGGACATTCAAAAATGGGAAAAATTAAAAAAAATAAAAAAAAAATTTTTCCCTTATATCACTGCATTATTGGGTGTCTAGTCTCTACTGTGTCACCTTCCCCCCTCTCATTCCCCAGTGTCTCCCAAATTTTCATTTAATTTTCAAGGAAGTTTTAGGTCACAGCAAAGTCACACACAGAATACTAGACACTCTCATATACCCATCTCCTTCCCCTTTCCTCACCCCATATTAAAACCTATTTTTTTGGAGGGTATAACTGTTACACAGATAGTGAAACATAGCTACTAAACATTGTCAATGGTTTACAGTACAGTTTACAGTTTAGATGGTTCAATTTAATAATTTTTGATAGTATTTACCATGTCCTGTGTCCATTACTGTAAGGTAATGAAAAACATTTCCCATGACCACTAAATAACCCCTGTTTGCTCGTTTCTGTTCCTTCCTCCCCATCTCCCTGGGGCACATGAACTCCCTTGTCTTGACTCATTGGATGACAAGATTCATAGTTACATGCCCTTCCCAATCTATCCACCTGTCAACCCTGCACCACCAAACCCAGTAATATCACTACCCAACTGTCCTATCCTTCAATATGCAACTATACTCTATCACTTTACCATAGAATATGTCCATATGGGTGATGGCTCACAACCTACTCTTCTCTTTCTCTCCCTTGTTAACCTATCTTTCAGACAATGATGGTTCTCAGAGACTGCTCATTTTCCTCAATTCAAATCAGTAAGGTCATATACTGTTCATCCTTCAATGCCTGGCTTGCTTCACTCAACATGGAATGGCCTTTTGAAGATTCATTTATGGTACCAACTAGGTGCCAATACCTTGCAGAGCTGGGGCAATGTTCTCCAGGAAGCTATGTGTGCTCTAAATGAGCATCCACTCTATAGTGCTGTTTCTCCCATAACCAGGATTCATGGTTCCAGGAATCAATGGGTGGAATTGGGAGTGGCACCACTCCCTATTACCCCTAGTGTCCCACTAGGAAAATTTTTATTTCCTGTCCCTGCAAACTTGAGATCTGCTAGTCTACAGGTTTTAGTCCCCAAAAGAGGAGTGCTGCCACCAAGGAACACAACAATGATTCCATTGAACTGGAAATTAAGACTGCCACCTGGCCACTTTGGGCTCCTCTTACCTGTGAATCAACAGGCAAAGAAGGGAATTACTCTACTGGCTGGGATGATTGATCCTGACTATCAAGGGGAAATAAGACTACATCTACATAATGGAGGTAAAGAAGAGTTTGCCTGGAATGTAGGAGATCCTCTAGGGCATCTCCTAGTACTGCCATGCCCTGTGATTAAAGTCAATGGAAAATTGCAACACACCAATCCAAGCAGGACTAACAATGGCTGATAATCTTTGGGAATGAAGGTTTGTGCACCCTACCAGGCAAAGAACCACGGCATGGAATGGGTGTTGGAAGAAGACAGTGATAAATATGAACTTCGACCATGTGACCAGTTACAGAAATGAGGAATGTAATAGTCATGAACCCTTCATCCTTGTTTTCTTACAAGCATGATTGTATATGTACACCAAATGAATTTCTTTGTTTTCTTCCCCAACCTTTTCCCCTATCATATGAAAAGTTGTATTAATTTCATGTCATTATATTTAAGGATGTCAAGTTTAAGAGTGACTATTACCCAAGGACTTGCACAGTATTCTCTAGGAAATTAATGCATTTCCATTGTATGCAGGTGTGTTGAACATTGTTAGGTGGAAATATTTATGTATCCTTGTCTGTTATTGTTTTATTTAGAGACTAAGTATGGTTTAAGGTAATGTGTATGGTTGTTGAGTTGACAAAGTGTGGACTGTGATGGTTAGGCTAATGTGTCAACTCAGCCAGGTAATTTTGTCCATGTATTTGGTCCAGCAAGCACTGGGCTAATTGTAACACAAGAGTATTTATGGACTTCGATCACCCGTGAGTTTACTGCATGGATGGCTGATTACATCTGCATCAATAAGGGAGATAGCATCAGCAATGTTTGATGCTTTTATCCAATCAGTTGAATGCCTTAAAAAAGGAAGTGATTTAAACATTCAGAGAGAATTTCTCAGCTGGTCTTGGACAACCAACTTCTCCCAGAAACTCATTAAGGACCTTTCATTGGACTTTCATCAGTACCCCTGATTTGCAGCCTGCCTACAGAACTTGGACTTGTGCATCCCCACAGTTGCATGAGAGACTCATAAAATCTCATATTATTGACAGATATTTCCTGTTGATTCTGTTTCCTGAGAGAACTCTGACTAATACAACTGCTTTCCTGGAAACTCTAAGGATAAACTATTTGACTTGGTGAACTGCTTGACCACCTTCATATCAATAGCTTCCTGATGTAATTACTGCAAGGATTTAACTATAGCCTTACTAACAAGGATTGTAAGTGTTTGTTTTACATAGTTTCTGTAAAATTGTAACTTCTTCCCTGGACACACTTTCCTGGACCTACTCTAATTAGTTAAATGAATGTCCACTCCCTGATTATCTGTTCTGAACACTGCACTTTTTAATCATGCTCCCCCTCACTTGCCCTCCCCATCCACATGTAGACATGTAGTATAAAATTATTTGGAAGTGTAATGGGCCCCATATAGACAAAAACATCTTGAAAAAGAAAAATGAATTTAGAGGATTCACAGTACTTGATTTTAAAGCACATAACAAAGCTTCAGTGTTCAAAACAGCATGGTACTGACATAAAGATTGATATATTGACCAATATATTATGTGAGAATTAATAAATAGATCATCACATCCACTGTCAATTGATTTTTTTTTAAAGATTTATTTATTTATTTATTCATTTAACCCCCCTTGCTGCTTGTGCTTGCTGGGTCAGCTAACCACACCATGCGGGCGGGCTTGCCTTCAACAGGAGGCCCCAGGAACTGAACCCAGGGCCTCCCATATGGTAAACAGGATCCCTACTGATTGAGCCACAGCTGCCTCCCTGTCAATTGATTTTTGACATGGCTGCCAAGTCCACTCAACTGTGGCAGAATAGTCTCTTCAACAAATGGTGCTGAGAGAACTATATATCCTCATGCAAAAGAGTGAAAGAGGACCCCATCTCAAAGGTTATATACAAACTAACTCAAAATGGATTTGAAGTATACATGTAAGAGCCAAGAACAAAAAATTCTAGAAGAAAATGTGGGAAAGCATGTTTAAGATCTTGTGGTAAGCAATGGTTTCTTAGACATTATATTCAAAGCACAAGCAATGAAAGAAAAAATAGTTAAATGGGATCTACTATAAGTTGAAAACTTCTGTGATTAAATGGACTTTGTCAAGGAAGTACAAAGGTAACCTACTAAATGGGAAAATACTTGGAAACAATATACCTGATAATAGTTTTACATCCAAGATATATAATGAAATCCTGCAGCACAACCATAAAAAGACAAACATCCCAATTAAAAATTGAGCAGTAAAATTGAAGAGACATTTTCCAAGGAGGAAGTACAAATAGCTAAGATCAAAGGAAAACTGCTCAACATCACTTGCTATTATGGAAATGCAAATCAACACCACAATGAGATCTTATAATGGAATCTATTAAAAATATTATTCAGGGGAGCAGATGTGGCTCAAGCAGTTGAGTGCCTACTTCTCACATGGGAGGTCCTGGGTTCAGTTCCTGGTGCCTCTTAAAAACAAACAAACAAAAAACAAAGAACAAGCTAACAAACAAAAACACCAACCCAGGGGAACTAGTGTGGCTCAGTGGTTAACCACCAGCTTCCTACATATGAGTTCCAGAGTTCAATCTCCAGCCCTGGTACATCAAATAATAATAATAATTTCATTGTAAAGAAAAATGCACGTGACAATATAGATGAACTTTGAGGGCATTATGTTTTGTCAAAGACACCAGACATGCAAGGACAAATATTGAATGATCTTATTAATATTAACTAATTATAATAAGCAACTCATTGAGATAGAATCTAGAATATGTTACTAGGAGATAGAATGAGGGTAGAGAATGGGGTATTGATGTT
This sequence comes from Tolypeutes matacus, assembly GCA_026826555.1. NCBI lineage: Eukaryota > Metazoa > Chordata > Mammalia > Cingulata > Chlamyphoridae > Tolypeutes > Tolypeutes matacus. The sequence continues at coordinate 2,812,737 of JAKSZT010054587.1, forward strand.
TAATTTGTACAGAATTTCTAATTAGATTGATTGTAAGTGTTTGAAAATTGAGGTGATACCATATTATTATCAGTATACTCAACAGCATTGCATTGGAGTGGATGTGATTGAAAAGGGAGGTTGAAGTTTGTGTATGTCACAGGAAGTAAAGCTAGCAAATATAAAATGAGACTTTATAACACAGTGAACCATGTTGTGGATGATGATTGTGGCCAATAGTACAAATATAACAAATTTCTTTTTTGGACCATAACAAATGTATGTCACTAAAGGTGTTAATAAGAGTGCGGTATGTGGGAAAATATACCTAAAGCAAATGTATTAGTCACCCAAAGAGGTGTTGTTGCAACATACCAGAAATATTTTGGCTTTTATAAAGGGTATTTATTTGGGGTAGAAGCTTACAGTCACAAAACCATAAATAGTCCAACTAAAGTTACCATAAGAGGTACATTCTCACCAAAAGTCATTTGCCACCTATTGAAACAAGATGGTGGGTGATGTCTGCAAGGGTTCAGCCTTCCTTCTTCCTCTTAAGGCTCCATGGTCCCAGCTTCTTCTGATATCAGATGTAGGCTGGCAAAAGACTCATCTCTTTCTGCAGGGCCTATTTCTTTTTGGGCTCAGCTTCTCTGTTCTCTTCACAAGGTCAGCTATAGACTATCAGGTTCATCTGTCTTCCCATGGCCTCTGCCATGTATAAAGAGCTGTCTCTTCCTCTATGTTCTTGTTCTCTGTGTGTCTACTTCTGTGTGAGAGTCTGTTTTATCAGCCCAAGGGGTTAAGACTCAGTGCTGAGTCACAGTACAATGATGTGATTGAATCAAAGCCCTAATCATAACAATTTAATCAGACATCTCAGCTGAATCTAATACAATCAAATGGTTTCTTGCCCAGAGAAACAGACCAGTTTACAAACATAGTCAAATATCTTTCTTTGGTATTCATAAATAATATCAAACTGTTACACTTCACCCTATAAATTCTAAAAAAGATATTACAATATTTAAAAAAAATCTGCTATGTGCAAAATCACATCACAATCAATTTAAAGAAATACAGTTTCCTTGGGACAAAGTCCCATCTTTCTGCAGACCTCTGAAACTTAAAAAAACAATGTATCTGCTTCCAATATACAAAGGGAGAGACAAAGGATAAACATTTGCATTGCCATAAGGAGAAATTTGGAGGGAAACACGAGTCATGAGTCCCCTAAATTTCCATAAACCTGTAGGGAATACTTAATAAGGTTCCAAAGTATGAAAGTCTTTCTCAAGATGATGGATTTTTATCCCTGGTGCCTTGTGAGGATTCACCCTTTCCACAGGCTTGTCCAATGGTCATTTCTTGGTTCTAACCTCATCAAGCATCTGGGTTGTGACTGAGCTCTGGATCTCACCCTCCAAGAAGGTTGGGGTGATAGCCACAATTTACCCATTCCTTGGGACAGAGTCTCAACACCCTTAGCACAATGGGGGAAGGCAACATTCTCCCCAACCTCAAGCCTACAGGCACAACATGCTCAGAGGTATGAGTTGATGACTTGGTCTTCCCTAATCCATGGGGGCAGGTCCACACCACTCAGGCCTATGGGGTGTTGACCTCACTCTCCCCAACTCTGGGTAAAGTGCTCTACTCTCTCTGTAGGCTGGGATGGTAAAACTCTCCTTGAAGAGCATGCTGGAACTTCCACACTCCTTAAATACTGGGGCAAACTCACCCTCCCCATTTACATTGGTAGGGTTCCTCTTTTGATCCAAGGAGATGTCCTAATTTGAGATCTCAGCTTCCATGGTTTCCCTCTTAAAGCCATTTTCACTTCCATCTCTGCCCAGCTTGTCCCTTTTAGTCCAGGCTGACAGTGATTTTGTTCATACAGCTCTCTCAGAAAGCTTGTTGGTTTAGCATGCAAGAAGCAGGGATCCAAGCCATCAGACAGTAAAACTTTCCACAAGTCTTTCCTAGATATCTGCATTTTCAATCGTGATTTACAAGTTCCAAGTTTAGTTAAGTCTTCAAATGGGGCACTATGATCTGGGGGCTTGATTTCCAGAGACCTGGAATTTCCAGAATCAGTTTCTGGTTTTGTTGTGCCCATCACGTCAGTTCACAAACCTCTCAGTTCTATTGCATTTTGCTATAAGCTGCAAGGAGAAGCCAAGCTGCATACTCTGAGTTTACTTTGGAAAGCTCTTCAGCTAATGGGCTAGGCTCACCATTTTCAAATTCTGCCTTCCATATAACATCAAGAGTCAATCTTGCTATGTTCTCTGCAACTTTAAAATATGGATTGCCTTTTCTCCAGTTTCAAATCATAGTTTCATCATTTATACCTAAGGCTTCATAAAGTCTCTTTAGCTTCCATATTCTCATCAACAGTCTCTTCCAAACACTCTGGGCCTTTCTATCAAGCATCTCACAATTATTTCCTTCTAAGTTCTCATCAAAAATAATTTTAGGCTCCATATTACTACCAAGAATCTCTTCAAAGCAATTTAAGTCTTTTCCATCAAACATCTCACAATTTCCCCAAATACTACCCATTACCAATTTAAAAAACTGTCCCAGCATTTTGGTAATTGCAAAAGTACAAACCCACAGCCAAAGAGGTGTTGATGGAAAGTACCAGAAATCTGTTGGCTTTTATAAAGGTTTTTTTTTTGTTTTTGTTTTTGTTTTTTTTTTTTTGCAGTAGAAGCTTGCAATCACAAGGCTATAAAGAGTCCAATTCACGGTACCATAAGAGGTGCATTCTCACCCAAAGTCATTTGCCATGTGTTGAAGCAAAATGGCAGGAGAAGTCTGCAAGTGTTCAGCCTTCCTTCTTCTGTGGTCCCAGCTTTCTGATCTCACCTGTAGGCTGGCATAAGGCTTGTCTCTCTCTGTGGGGGCTCATTTCTTTCTGGGCCCAGCTGCTCTGTTCTCTTCACAAGGTCAGCTGTAGACTCCAGGTTCATCTGTCTTCCCTGGGCTTCTGCCATGAAAGAGCTGTCTCTCTTCTTCTGTTTTCTTCTTCTCCGTGTGTCTACTTCTGTGTGAGAGGGGGTTGGGACTCAATGCTGAGTTGCATTCCAATAACATGGATGAATCAAAGCCCTAATATTAACATAATTTAATCAGATGTCTCTGCTGAATCTAATACAATCAAAGGGTATCAGGCCATAGGATGCTCAGAAGTCCAGTCCCAGTATAGCAAGAGGAGAAACCTTGTGATTTCGATCATTCCCCCAGATAGGAAAAACTGGCATTGGGTGACACAGACAGTGAGCAACATTGGCTATATAATGAAAGTCTTGCTGCAGTACCCTCAGTTGTAACTCACAAGATGGGAGACTGGCATCCCCCACCTGAGCTGTGATTAGAGAGTGAGGCCATGCATGGAAGAGTGAGTGCTCAACCTGCCACCACCTGGACCTCAACAGCTGGGAGACTCCAAACACTTGTATGAAGACCTTGCATGCAGATCTTAAACCTACCACTAGCTTGAGGGTCACCTCATGGGAAACATGATGGAACCCTGCAAACAATAGTGTTGCAAAGGTCTGCAGTCTGCCATCTTTATGATGCTGCTGTCATAGTTCATCCCCCAATCCCATGAGATATAAAAGATCTAACCTGGGACAGGGCAGCTATAGAACTACATGAGAAAAAAAGGACAGAGTATACTGTGCAAACACACCATAAATCACAAGAACAAGTTTCTAAATTGATTAATAAATGTAAGACTCCCATGAATCTGAATGGGTTGTACTCAATGCAGTGGTTTATCAGAATGCCAAAGTGCTGGTGTTGCCCTTCTATGGTCTGGGGTCTTTGACTAAAGATCCCACCACCATAGTTCTGGTGAAAACAAATCACCCCCTGATGAGGTTGATTGGGACACACTAAAGAGAGAAATATTTGCCTAGGCATCTGGTCAGAAAGAACCACAATACTTCCCCATCATCAAGTTTTAGGTCAAGCAGGACCCCAAAAGGGAGCCCAAACTGGAAACTAAAACTCAAAATTTTGATTGATTGGAGATTCTAACACTACCTAAAATTTTGCTCAAAGGGACAAAGAGAAAGAGGCAACTGTTTTATGAGAATCTTTAATATGGGGTCCAAGTTGCTATTGTCAACCCCAAAATTAAGTGTTTGGTTATTTTAAAACATTATTTTAAATTAGATTAGTTTTAGGTTTATAAGAAATATGCAGAAAGTACAGAGTTCCTATATAACCCACCTGCATATGCAATTTTCAATATTATAACTATTGTAATTTTATTAAAATTGGTGAATCAATACTTTCATAATGACACTATTAATTGAGGTACATAGCTTTTGTTATAACATATTATGTTTTCTTGAAATTTTTAATCTGCTAACCTTTGTACAAACTAATATTTCTTATATAACCACGTTCAAATATATAGAGAGAGGTATTAATTATATTCACAAGTTTGTACAACCATCACCATCATCTATTACCAATTTTTTCTATCCCAAACAGAAACTTTACACCAAATAAGCATTAACTCCACATTACCCAACCCAACATCAGCCCCAGGTAAACTGAAATTCTAGTTTCTGACCCTATGGTTCTGTATATCCTATTATTTCATGTAATCGAGAACATAAAATAATTATGGTTACTTGAAAATTGCATAATTGATGCTGCCTGTAGCTGCAGGAAACCAAATTGAAAGGATGCTCCTTATTTTATAAATGTATATAGGATCATATTTAATGTTTCTTCTTAGTACACACTTTACACTGGTATACTTGGTGCTGTGCAAAAGGGAAAAAAGGCTATTAATTTAAGCAAAGGGAGATGTACTTCATAAGGTTAATTGAAGTTCATAATAAGGTTAGAATTTAAAATGTAACAGCCAAATACTCTCCGTTTGTTCCCCAGATTGTTCAATGGCCTTAATATAAATAAGAACATATGAATTTGGATGGTACTGAGGTAAGAATTTGGAGGAAGAATGAAGGGACAGGAAATTTGAAAGAGTAATGAAAATCATCTGCGCTGGAAAGGAAGTATCTGTTTGGCTAATACATTTTGAGCAAAGACAGATTTGGAGAAGGATTTTCGATAAGATTGAGGTGTTAGTGAGTAGAAATGAGAGAATAAGAAATGGAGGTATAAGGAACTATAATAAGAGAGGATGATGTTGTTTTGTGAAAGGAAGAAATTGCAAGAGATGAAATATTAAACACTTGTCCCTGAAACAAGTTTCTGAAATGGGACCTACATATAATTAGTTTGAGATAACAAAATCAAAGAGTGTCTTGTAAGACAGAGGAGTTGGATGAATTTTGAATTGATATAATTTATTAGTAATAGTGAAAAGAGATAAAAAATATTTGGCCAGGTGGCAATATCAATAATAATGGGGAATTATTCTTTGGATAAATGACCAAGTTGTGAGTAACAATCAGGAGGGAATAAGCAGATACCATGAGCACAAAATAAGAATAATGGATTCCAAGAGAGTTAAGTCATCATAATCAGGAAGCAAATTGGGGAAATATTTTCCCTCACCTCTTCATCCACAGGCTATTGACAAAAAAGTGGGTTCAATCATTTTTTAAAATTTATGTTAAAAGTAGCAATGGAATGTCAAGATTCACAGTTACATGCCCTGGGGATTTGAACCAGCCCTTCCTAATCCACCCACCACCCAGTGCTGCACCACCAAACCCAGGAACACCACCACTCATCTGCCCCATCCCCCAACATGCAACCACATTCTATCCCTTTACCATAGATTATGTCCATATGGGTGATGGCTCAAAGCCTGCTCTTCTCTTACTCTCCTTTGTAAACCTATCTTTCAGACAATGGTTCTCCGAGACTGTGCACTTTCCTCAGTAAAGATCAGTAAGGTCATATACTGTTCATCCTTCAGTGCCTGGCTTGCTTCACTCAACATAAGGTGTTCAAGATTCATCCACGTTATTCCATGTGTGGGAGACGGGGGTTTCATGGGCCCTGGGGGGCTGGGGAGAAGGGAACAGTCAAGATCTAATGGGTTGTTTGGTGGTCATGGGGAAGGTTTTTCATTACCTTACAGTAATGGACACAGGACATGGTAAATACCATCAAAATTATTAAACTGTATCATCTAAATTGTAAACTATACTGTAAATCACTGACAATGTTTAGTTGCTATATTTTGCTATCTGCATAACAGTTATAACAATGTTAACAACCAAAAAAAAAGGGGGGCAGAGTTAATATGGGGTGGGGAAGGGGGGGTGGTTTGGTATCTGGGAGTCTCCGGCACTCCATGTGTGACTTTGCTGTGACCTAAAACTTCTTTGAAAATTAAATGAAAAATTGGGAGACAATGGGGATTGAGAGGAGGAAGGTGTCATGGCACACCAGACATCCGATAACACAGTGATAAAGGGAAGGAAAAAAGGGAAAAAAGAAAAGAGAAAGGAAAAAAATGAATATATATATATATATAAGGCATTTCCTTTGCTTTTTTGCCCATTTTTTGAATGTCCCAATCCACTAATTATATTTTATTTTGTTTTGTTCTTTGTTTGATTATTTGTTTTTTTTCCTTTTCTCTTTCTTTTTTTTCCCCAAGTTTCCTTATGTTTGTCTCTTGCATGTACGCTTATCACACTTGTTTCTTTTTCCTAGTAAGTGTATTTGATTATTTTATGGACTAAATGTTCATGGAGGATTTGGATCACAGAAGGGTTACAATGGGTACTGCGGGGGATTATTGGGGGGGGATTTCATGGGGATCGGTTCATCTGAATATACATGAAAGATATACAAAATCATTCAAAGGATCGGGGGATGGGGCATGGTCACGATGGGTGGATAATCACACAATAAATGAGGGAATCTGAATTCCTAGCCTGGAGAGCTCTGTCACAGTCTCCAAGGGAGCCACAATAGTCCTCTGAGTGCAGGGACAGTGCCTATCAAAATAGGATGACCCACTGATGTTTTTTTATTTTTTTTATTTATTTTATTTATTTTTTATTGATGACTACCCTTGTGAGTCTTTGCTCTTGTAAATGAGACTTAGCCTGCAGTTGTGGGGTGCCTAAGGGTTGCCACCTGAGAGCCTCCTTGTTGCTCAAATGTGGCCTCTCTCTAAGCCAAACTCAGCATATGATTGCATTACCTTCCCCCCAACATGGGACATGACTCCCGGGGATGAGCCTCCCTGGCAACGAGGGATTAATACCAAGTGCCAACTGGCAACACAACTGGAAAAAGACCTTGAATAAAAGTGGGAAATGGTAAAGACAAAGGAGTTCAAGTGGCTAAAAGACTTCAAAGAGAGTCGGGAGATCATCCCAGAGGTAACTCTTACGCACACCTCAGTAGGAGCTCATAGAACATCTAAGTGCCTATCACCCCACTCATTGGGGTTCCTGAGAGCTCCGGAGACACCCTAGTTCTATATAAGGGGGGATAGCCCCAGAGACTGATGCCTTATCAGTGGGTTCTATTTTGGAATCTGTGCTCCTGAGAGTGACATAATTAGACTCAAATAAGTCCTCCCTGCACATGGTTCACCAGTCCCTTCTATTCAAACCTATATGCGATGCTGGAGTTTTTAGGTATACTTCCAGAGACTGGAGCCTCCCACCTACCTATGTGCCAGGTGTGCACGAAATCTAGGTGGAGCTGCAACTCCTACCCTACAGCTCAATGGACTCATCCAAGTCACCTGGTGAGGAGACAACGATGGTCAATGGCCATCCCAGGGAATGGAGAGGGCCTGCATCTGCAGGCAGGATCATCCCACCCACCATATCCATGGGATATAAGCCCTCTCTCACTTGGAGTTGGAGTGGACATCACCATCCCAGTCCCGTCAGGATTGGGGGAAGAACTATGGACTAGAGTGGACTTGATGGTATTCTCTTGTTCACATATGGTGATTCTAGCAATGCAAGAATTTATAACAATGAGGTGGAGCCAGTGGCCACTTGACACTTTTGGTGTAGGGAGGGGACGACCAGTTGAAATACAGTGGCTTCTTTGGGAGTTGGAGGTTGTCCTGAGTACTGTTGTGGCAATGGATGTAGGTCATTTTAAATCAGCACACACCACTCAGAACTAAGTAGGAGAGAGTGTGGTCTACAGTATGAACTGTGGTCTATGGTTGGTGGCAAGGCTCCAGGTTGTGTAAGTTCATTGAGGGTGGTGGGCCACACTGTGGGAGATGTTTGTGTGGGATGTGATGGGAGGTGTGGGAGGTGGGCAACATGGGAATCCCAGTGGGTTCTGTGTAATATTTTGGTTAATCTAAGCACCTCTTAAAATATATGTATATATATATATAAACAACATTTCTGTAAGCAAATACACATATATGCATATATATTTATATATCACTTTGCAAATGTTTGTATGTATTGTGAGAATTTTGATTTTTACCCATAATAAAAAAAAAAGTAGCAATGGATTAACACAAAATAAAATGTAAAATTTAGTTCATGAAACTTTCTGGTGACAAGTTACCTACTGGGGGGCAATTACAAGATTTAATATTATAAATAAAAAGCAGGTAATATAAGTCAGAAATAATAAAATTCCAAGGAAATTATGAGAATTGGCAAATCTGATTATGACCATAAAGGATAGATTCATGGTTATGGTTTCTGATGAAAATTCATTAGGGAAAATCAATTTGACAAAGAAGTCATCAAATTTCATTCATTGTCCCACAAATGTATTCACAGATATTTTGATTAGGTATCCAGTGATAAGTTGGAGAGCAAAATGTTATTAAATGGAGAATTTGATGGGTATTGTGAATTCTATTATCTTCTCCAAAGAGAAACATGCAGGTAAGCTGCTATGATAAAGGAACTTGAAAATCCAATCCACAATATCTTGGCTTCAGAAGACTTACCACACCAGCTAGGGCCTTTAATCAAGTGATCAGCAGGAGACCAAAGAAGTGATATTCAACCTAAGAGAAAAAGCTAGCTTGTAATTCAAGAGACCAAAACTTATCCTAACAAGGGGAAAGAAAGCTCAATTAAGGAAATCTGACAATATGAATATAAAATTCAAATTGGAGGGATAACTACTCATTAAGTGTAAATATTTCTTATATGTCAGTTTTAGTATTGGTATTATTGATTCTGGAATAATGAAGATACTCTAAGAATGATGTGATGATGTGTGATGAATGCACAACTATGTGATTGTACCAAATACTATTGATTGTAAACTTTGGATGTACAATCAATACACAATACACTTTGAATGAATTTATGCTTTATTAATATGTATCAATAAAATTGATTTATTAAAAACATGATTGTGAAAATAAGTAAATTAATGAAAATTAATATTTAAATATTAATTGCATTAATACCGTGGAATTAGCAATACACTTGACTCAATAATAAAAAAAGTTTCATTATTTAAAACTATGTTTTGATTTGAATGAACTATCATTCTTTCTTGAATTAAATTTTATATTGCATATACATGACAGTAACACACATACAAGATCTAATTGGCAAACATCCAAGACAGCAAGGTATTAGATGTTTATTACACACATGCACACACACATGAGCTTGTGACTGTGTGAATGAGAGATTTGACATTAGTGGACTCCATTATTTTGTTACTCTAGGTCTAATGAGCAAATGGAAAGGAGAAATCTGATGATCATCCATTAATTTGTTCTGGAATTTTCTATCCCAAAAAAGCAGTGAGCTCTGACTGTGTTTTTTCTCAAAATGTACTTATTCATGTAAAAATGTACATGCTCATCATCTTAGACATTGGCCATAACCTTCTCTTTATAAGTTTAACCACAGAATTGCAAATCCACAGAGTTCATCTGCTCCTTCCCCCAGTCCCATGGGTAGTCCAACCCAACCCCCCATCCTACACCCACTGACAGACCCATGCCATCAAACCAAACCATGTCAATGCATGACTGTCTCACCCATCCACTGCCAAACCACACCCTTCTACCTTATCAAAGATTTTGCCCTTATAGGCATTGGCTCACCACCCTCTACTCCTTTTCTGTCTCCTGTTAACCTCCTGTAAACCAGTGAGTCTGCCCAATTTGCTTAATTCATGTCAGCAAGGTCAACTAATATCTGTCCTTCATTGTTTGGCTTACTTTATTCAACATAAGATCTTAAAGAATCATCTATGTAATCCCATATATTAATACAGCATTCCTTTTTACAGCTGAGAAATATTCCATTGTATGTATATACCACAATTTATTTATCCATTCATCTGTTGATGGACATTTGGGTTGCTTCCAACTTTTGACAGTAGTGAATAATGATGCTATGAATATTGGTTTGCATATATCTGTTTGTGTCCCTGCTTTCAATCCTTCTGGTTGTATAACCAGCAGTGGGATTGCTGGATCATATGGCAGTTCCATAGCAAGATTCCTGAGGAACCACCGAACATTGTAGTTCTTCACAATGGCTGTGGTTCTCCACAAAGGCTGAACCATTCTACATTCCCACCAGAAGTAATTAATTGTTCCCTTTCTTACACAACCTCTCCAAAACTCACAATGCATCCAGAAAAAGCCATTGACCAAAAGGGGAAAATGGTAAATACAAGTAAGTTTGTATGGCTAAGAGATTTCAAAGTTATTCCAGAGGTCATTCCAGAGATTATGCTTATGCAAGTCTCAGTAGGATCTCACTGACTGCCACAGTAAGCAGTGCCTCAAATAGGGGTGCTCCTAATGGCTCTAGAGTTATCCAGAAACTATAAGCATGGCAGATAGCTCAGGAATTCAGCAACCTCATCTGTGGGCTTTACTTTGGAATTTAAGCTCCCCACTGTAACAGGTTCTCTACACATGGCTCTTCTACCCCTTTTATTTGAACCCATAATTAGCAATAAACTTGATAAATATATGTCCCAGGGACTCAAATCTTTGATCCATCCAAGTGCCAGCTGAGCCCTGAATTTCAGCTGAGTTGCCACACCTACTCTCCAGTTCATTGGAATCACCCAGGAAAACTAAGGAGATGGTGATGGAAAACACACATCCCAAGGAACAAAGAGTGTCTGCACCTGCAATCAAGATAGCTCCATCCATCTGCCCCATGGGATCTAAGTCCCACTCAATTAGAAGCAGAGTAGGCATCACCATCCCCAAATCCTCAAGATTGGGGAATGAACAATGGACTAAAGTAGACTTACTATTATTCTACTATAGAGTTATTGTTATTCTAGCAATGGAAGAACTCATCATTGATGTAAATGTAGTGGCCACCAGAGGTTCTCAGGGATAAGAGAGGGAAGAATAGGTGTATTTTTTTTTTTGTGGGTAAAAATCTAAATTTTCACAATACATACCAACATTTGCAAAATGATATATAAATGTATATGCATATATGTGCATTTGCTTACAAAAATGTTATTTATGTATATATATAAATATATTTTAAGAGGTGCTTAGATACCCAAAATATTACACGGAACCCACTGGGATTCCCATGTTGTCCACCTCCCACACCTCCCACCACATCCCACACAAACATCTCCCACAAGTGTGGCAATATGGGGGCATTTTTGAGACACTGGGTTTCTCCTGCATGACCTTGCAATGATGGATGCAGACCATTGTATATTTTGTCATAATTTACAAAATTGGGTGGGACAAAGTGCAAACTATAATGTAAACTATAGTCCATGGTTAATAGCAATGCTTAAATATGGGTTCATCAATTTTAACAAATGTACCACAAAAATGAAGGATGTTGTTAATATGGGAAAGTGTGGGAGGGAGAGGGAGTGGGGCATATGGGAATCCCTTATAATTTTTATGTAACATTTATGTAATCTAAAGCTTCTTTAAAATAAAAAAAATATTAATTATAAAAAAAATCTATGTGGGAAATGTTCTGTCAAAAGGAACTCATCCTTCAACCTACAACTGATACAGCTGACACACCATGCTAAATATAGCTCAAGACCTTTTAATCACTATACTAGCAAAAGGTTCGTGGATAATACAAGCCTAATATTATTCAAAAGCAATAATCCTAGTAAAAGTCTAAAATTTGATCATATTTCTCCAATGCCTGAAATTTACCCTTATATTTTCAATATTTTGTAATTGAATACACTGTTGTGTAAATGTTTTAAATTTTAAAATTGACTTGTTAACATCATGATCATCTGCACATCTGGTTCCTGGGAAAATACATCACTACTCAGCTTTATATCAGGCAGAAATTTTACAAAAATTTGGGAGCTACATTTCTAGATCTTTGCCTGAGTGAATTTCTTTAATTTCAACAACCTCCTGATTTATATTTAAACATATTATATGTTGAATTACTAATAAAGTTATTCTCCTTCAGATATTTGAATATGTAGACCCTTTGATATCTAATCCCTAAAGTCATGGTAAAATTCTATTACTATTCTGATTATGTTTCCTTTTGATTTTCTCTTTACAAATTTATATTGTATTTTATGAATTTCTGAAACTCTGTGTTGATATATGTGATTGTAAGTCTTTAATTAATATGCTCAGCATGAGGTAGGCTCTATTAATCAGGATACATAAAATTTTATTCTCCAAAGAAATTTTCACAGGATTTTAATTTATAGTTTTCACTCATAATTTCATTTTTTTCCTGCTCCTACTACTTCCTCAGTAGGACTTAGCAAGAGGTCCTATAACTGTAACATCTGATAATATATTGTTACAGCCTTTTATTATCACAGGCCATGGAACACCATTCAGTGCTTTTATCCTGAATATTTCATAAATGGATGATGGATTGAAAGCTAGTAATTTAACTAGATACACAGAATTATAGACAGTTGTATATAAGCCAACTTCCTTTTTATTTGTTTCTTACATATTTTCACCACACTTATGATTAATTTTATCTTACCAAAATGTTTCTTCAAATATTTAAAGTATCCCCAAAGATTTTTTGAAAGAATGAAATTAAGTATATACACATATGAAATACCCATTAGAACGCTGTCTCTTTAATCTCTGATATTTTATTTTTGTAGCAATATACAGAAGCAAAATCATACTTTATCACTTAGAATATATTAATATATTAACTAGAGGTTTAAAAATTTCCCAAAGTCCCATTAATTGTCTCATTATTTTTGGTATTCCCATAGGACCCTCAAACTCTTACAAATTATCAAGGAGCTTAGCTTCAGAAAGCCTTCTTGCATCTGCCAGCATCTCTCAAAAGTGTACCATGGGATCTTTAGGCCTTCTGCTAACCCAGAGTGGCTTTGTGCTTAATTAGCTACCCTGCTCATGGCACCAATCTTGTAAAGTCTGAGCTACTGTGCTAGATGCTGAAAGTAGCTTATTAAACAGTCAATGCCAAAATGAAAGTAAACAGTGCAGTCTTTAGTTACTTTTTATGATAGAATAGGCAAGAGGAGAGCTGGTGTCTCCCCTCTATTGTATTTTCCAATGGATCACTGCCAGATATGAAGATTCTGTGGATCAGCACAGACATGGGATCTTTTCACTGCTGAGCAAGTCATGAACAAAAGACTTCTACAGTTTTATGGTTGCAGGGTCTAGGAGTTGAAAAGTAAAAGTACCAAGTACTGAGCCTCAGTGGCAAAGTTTCTTCAACAACTCTCCCACTCCCTGCAAAAAGGAGTGCTCAGGAGATGACCAACAAGAAGTCTCAGTTCTGGGATTCTTTTTTTTTTTTTTAATTTATTTTTATTGTGGGTAAAAATCAAAATTCTCACAATACATACAAACATTTGCAAAATGATATATAAATATATATGCATATATGTGTATTCGCTTACAAAAAAGTTATTTATATATATATATACATATATTTTAAGAGGTGCTTAGATTACCCAAAATATTACACAGAACCCACCGGGATTCCCATGAAGACCACCTCCCACACCTCCCACCACATCCCACACAAACATCTCCCACAAGTGTGGCCCACCACCCTCAATGAAATTACACATCCTGGAGCCTTGCCACCAACCATAGACCACAGTTCAAACTGTAGACCACACTCTCTCCCACTCAG
>JAKSZT010054587.1:2826773-2857413 GCA_026826555.1 Tolypeutes matacus
ACCATAGACCACAGTTCAAACTGTAGACCACACTCTCTCCCACTCAGTTCTGAGTGGTGTGTGCTGATTTAAAATGGCCTACATCTGTTGCCAAAACAGTACTCAGGACAACCTCCAACTCCCAAAGAAGACCCTGTATTTCAACTGCTCATCCCCTCGCTACCCCAAAAGTGTCAAATGGCCACTGGCTCCACCTCATTGTTATAATTTCTTGCATTGCTAGAATCACCATATGTGAAAAAGAGAATACCATCAAGTCCACTCTAGTCCATAGTTCTTCCCCCAATCCTGAGGGGACTGGGATGGTGATGTCCACTCAACTCTGAGTGAGAGAGGGCTTATATCCCATTGATATGGTGGGTGGGATGATCCTGCCTGTAGATGCAGGCCCTCTCCATTCCCTGGGATGGCCATTGCCCATCGTTGTCTCCTCACCAGGTGACTGGATGAGTCCATTGAGCTGTAGGGTAGGAGTTGCAGCTCCACCGAGATTTCGTGCACACCTGGCACATAGGTAGGCGGGAGGCTCCAGTCTCTGGAAGTATACCTAAAAACTCCAGCATCACATATAGGTTTGAATAGAAGGGACTGGTGAACCATGTGCAGGGAGGACTTATTTGAGTCTAATTCTGTCACTCTCAGGAGCACAGATTCCAAAATAGAACCCACTGATAAGGCATCAGTCTCTGGGGCTATCCCCTCTTATATAGGACCAGGGTGTCTCTGGAGCTCTCAGAAACCCCTCTGTGTGGGGTGATAGGCACTTAGATGTTCTATGAGCTCCTACTGAGGTGTGCGTAAGAGTTACCTCTGGGATGACCTCCTGACTCTCTTTGAAGTGTCTTAGCCACTTGAACTAATTTGTCTTTACCATTTCCCACTTTTATCCAAGGTCTTTTTCCAGTTGTGTTGCCAGTTGGCCCTTGGTATAAATCCCTTTTTGCCAGGGAGGCTCATCCCCGGGAGTCATGTCCCACATTGGGGGGAAGTTAATGCAATCATATGCTGAGTTTGGCTTAGAGAGAGGCCACATTTGAGCAACAAGGAAGCTCTAAGGTGGCAACCCTTAGGCACCCCACAACTGCAGGCTGTCTCATTTACAATAGCAAAGATTCACAAGGGTAGTCATCAATAAAAAAACACACATCAGTGGGTCATCCTATTTTGACAGGCACTGTCCCTTCAGTCAGAGACTATTGCTGCTCCCTTGGAGACTGTGGCAGAGCTCTCCAGGCTAGGAATTCAGATTCCCTCATTTATTGTGTGATTATCCACCCATTGTGACCATGCCCCATCCCCCGATCCTTTGAGTGATTTTGTATATATTTCATGTATATTCGGATGAACCATTCCCCCTGAAACCTCCCCCAGACACCCTCCCCAAAAATCCCACACAGTACCCATTGTAACCCTTCTGTGATCCAAATCCTCCATGAACATTTAGTCCATAAAATAATCAAATACACTTACTAGGAAAAAGAAACAAGTGTGATAATCTTACATGCAAGAGACAAACATAAGGAAATTCAGGGGGAAAAAAAAAGGAGACGGAAAAAAAACAATCAAACAAAGAACAAAACAAAATAAAATATAATTAGTGGATTGGGACATTCAAAAAATGGGCAAAAAGCAAAGGAAATGCCTTTAAAATATATATATATATATATAATATTCATTTTTTTTTCCTTTCTCTTTTCTTTTTTCCTTTTTTTTCTTTCCCTTTGTCACTGTGTTATCAGATGTCTGGTGTACCACGACACCTTCCTCCTCTCAATCCCCATTGTCTCCCAATTTTTCATTTAGTTTTCAAAGAAGTTTTAGGTCACAGCAAAGTCACACACAGAGTGCCGGAGACTCCCAGATACCAAACCATCCCCCCATCCCCACCCCATATTAACTCCCCCTCCTTTTTTTTTTTTTGGTCGTTAGCATTGTTATAATTGTTATGCAGATAGCAACATATAGCAACTAAACATTGTCATGATTTAAAGTATAGTTTACAGTTTAGATGATACAGTTTAATAATTTTGATGATATTTACCATGTCCTGTGTCCATTACAGTAAGGTAATGAAAAACCTTCCCCATGACCACCAAACAACCCATTAGATCTTGACTGTTCCCTTCTCCCCAGCCCACCAGGGTCCATGATATCCCCCTCTCCCAACCCATGGAATGCCAAGATTCACAATTACATGCCCTGCGGATTTGAAACAGCCCTTCCTAATTCACCCACCCCACAGTGCTGCACCACCAAACCAAGGAACACCACCATTCATCTGCCCCATCCCCAAATATTCAACCACACTCTATCCCTTTACCATATATTATGTCCATATGGGTGATGGCTCAAAGTCTGCACTTCTCTTACTCTCCTTTGTTAACCTATCTTTCAGACAATGGTTCTCAGAGATTGCTCACTTTCCTCAGTTCAGATCAGTGAGGTCATATACTGTTCATCCTTCAGTGCCTGGCTTGCTTCACTCAATATAAGGTCTTCAAGATTCATCCACGTTATTCCATGTATTAGCACTTTGTTCCTTCTTACAGCTGAGTAATATTCCATTGTATGTATGTACCACATTTTGCTTATCCATTCATCTGTTGATGGGCACCGGAGCTGATTCCAACTTTTGGCAATGGTGAACAATGCCGCTATGAACATTGGTGTGCATATATCTGTTTGTATATTTGTTTACAGTTCTTCTGGGTATATACCCAGCAGTGGAATTGCTGGATCACATGGAAGATCTATTGCTAGTTTTCTGAGGAACCGCCAAACTGTCCTCCACACTGGCTCGACCATACTGCAGGCCCACCAGCAGTGGATGAGGCTTCCTATTCCTCCACATCCTCTCCAACATTTAGTGTCTCCTGTTTTTTTAATAGCTGCCATTCTGATGGGTGTAAGATGGTATCTCATTGTAGTTTTGATTTGCATTTCCCCGATAGCAAGTGATGTTGAGCATTTTTTCATGTGCTTTTTAGCCATTTGTATTTCTTCCTTGGAGAAGTGTCTTTTCAGGTCACTTGCCCAATTTTAAAATGGGTTGTTTGTCCTTTTATTTTCGAGATGTACGATTTCTTTCTATATGCAGGATATTAGGCTCCTATCAGTATATCGCTGCCGAATATTTTTTCCCATTGGGTAGGCTCCCTTTTAATTTTCTTAATAACATCCTTAGAGGTGCAGAAGCTTTTAATTTTGAGGAGATCCCATTTATCAATTTTTTCTTTTGCTGCTCGTGCTTTGGCTGTGAATTTCATGAAACCATTTCCTATTACAAGGTCCTGTAGATGCTTCCCTACATTATCTTCCAAGGTTTTTATGGTTTTGGCTCTTATATTTAGATCTTTGATCCATCTTGAGTTGATTTTTGTATAAGGTGTGAGATGGTATTCTTCTCTCATTCTTTTGGATATGGATATCCAGTTCTCCAAGCCACATTTGTTAAAGAGGCCACTCTCTCCCAACTGAGTGGGTTTTGTGGCCTTGTCAAATATCAGATGACTGTATATGCGAGGATCTATATCAGAACTCTCAATCCGGTTCCATTGCTCAGTAGATCTATTCTTGTGCCAATACCACGCAGTTTTGAACACTGTACCTTTGTAGTAGGATTTAAAGTCAGGTAATGTGATACCTCCAACTTCATTTTTCTTTTTCAATATATCTTTGGCAATTCGGGGCCTCTTGCCTCTCCAAATATATTTTGTGGTTAGTTTTTCCAGTTCCTTAAAAAATATATGGTTGGCTATTATTGGGATTGCATTAAATCTGTATATTAGTTTTGGTAGGATAGACATCTTGATGATGTTTAGTCTTCCCATCCATGAACAGGGAATATTTTTCCATTTATTTAAGTCTTCTTTGATTTCCTTTAACAGTGTTGTGTAGTTTTCTGTATACAAGTCCTTTAAATCTTTAGCTAAATTTATTCCTAGGTATTTGATTCTTTTGATTATTATTGAAATGGTATTTTTTTTTCTGATTTCCTCCTCAGTTTGCTGGTTATTGGTGTACAGAAATGCTACTGATTTTTCAGCATTGATCTTATAGCCTGCAACATTACTGAACTCCTTTATAAGTTCTAGAAGCCTTGTTGTCGATGTCTCAGGGCTTTCTATGTATAGGATCATGTCATCTGCAAATAATGAAATTTTTACTTCTTCTTTTCCAGTCTGGATGTCTTTTATGTCCTTTTCTTGTCTCAGTGCTCGTGCAAGTACTTCTAAGACAATGTTAAATAGGAGTGGTGATAGTGGGCATCCTTTTCTTGTTCCTGATCTCAGAGGGAAGGCTTTTAGGATTTCACCATTGAAAATGATGTTAGCTTTGGGTTTTTAATATACACCCTTTATCATTTCCAGAAAGTTTCCATCTATTCCTATCTTTTGTAGTGTTTTTATGAGGAAAGAGTGCTGTATTTTGTCGAATGCTTTTTCGGCATCTATAGAGAAGATCATGTGATTTTTTTCTTTCAGTTTGTTTATGTGGTGTATTACATTGATTGATTTTCTTATATTGAACCATCCTTGCATACCTGGGATGAAACCCACTTGGTCATGGTGTATAAACCTTTTGATATGTTGTTGAATGCAATTAGCAAACATTTTGTTAAGGATTTTAGCATCTAGGATCATTAGAGAAATTGGTCTGTAATTTTCCTTTCTGTTGGTAACTTTATTTGGTTTTGGTATTAGTGTAATGTTGGCATCATAGAATGAGTTAGGTAATATTCCTTCTACTTCTATTTTTTGGAAGAGCTTAAGTAGCATTGGTGTTAGGTCTTTCCGGAATGTTTGGCAGAATTCAGCTGTGAAGCCATCTGGTCCTGGACTCTTCTTAGTTGGGAGGTTTTTAATGACTGAGTCTATCTCTTTACTTGTAATTGGGCTGTTGAATTCATCTATTTCTTCTTTCATCAATGTCGGCTGTTTGTGGGTTTCTAGAAATTTGTCCATTTCCTCTAAATTGTCATTCTTGTTGGCATATAATTTTTCAAAGTATCCTCTTATGATACTCTTTATTTTTGTGGGGTCAGTAGTGATATCCCCTTGCTCACTCCTTATTTTATGTATTTGCATCTGTTCTCCCTTTTTCTTTGTAAGTCTGCCTAAGGATTTGCCAATTTTGTTGTGATTCTCGAAGAACCAGCTTTTGGTTTTGTTTATTGTTTCCAGTGCTTTCTTATTCTCTATTTCATTTATTTCTGCTCTAATCTTGGTTATTTCCTGTTTTCTACTTCCTTTAGGTTTAGTTTGTTGTTGTTTTTCCAATTCCTCCAAGTGTGCAGTTAGGTCTTCAATTTTAGCTCTTTCTTCTTTTTTAATATATGAATTTATGGCTATGAACTTCCCTCTCAGGACTGCTTTCGCTGCATCCTATAGGTTTTGATATGTGTTGTTGTTTTCATTAGTTCCAAGGTAGTTAATGATTTCTTTTGAAATTTCCTCTTTGACCCACTGTTTGTCTAAGAGTGTGTTGTTTAACTTCCATATCCTTGTGCCTAACCTGTTTCTCTGGCCCTTATTGATTTCCAACTTTATTCTGTTGTGGTCAGAGAAATTACTTTGTATAATCTCAATCTTTCTGAATTCATTGAGTGTTGTTTTGTGGCCTAGCATGTGGTCTATTTTGGAGTATGTTCCATGTGCACTGGAGAAGAATGTAAATCCCATTGTATTTGGGTGTAGTGTTCTGTATATGTGTAGTAAGTCCAAATCTTCTAATGTATTGTTGAGTGCCTTAGTTTCTTTATTGATTCTCTGCCTAGATGTTCTGTCTAATGATAATTGTGGTGTGTTGAAGTCCCCTGCTATAATTGTAGAGGAATTTATTTCTCCTCTTAGTTTTTCCAGAGTTTGCCTCACGTATTTTGAGGCACCTCGATTAGGTGTGTAAATGTTGATGATTGTTCTCTCTTCTTGAGAGATTACTCCTTTTACTAATATGTAGTGTCCATCTTTGTCTCTTACAATAGTTTTGCATTTAAAGTCTATTTTGTCTGATATTAGAATAGCTACTCCTGCCCTTTTTTGGCTATTGTTAGCTTGTAAAATGGTTTTCCAGCCATTCACTTTCAGCCTCCTTGAATCCTGGGCCAAAGGTGGGTTTCTTGTAGACAGCATATGATTGGATCATATTCTCTTATCCATTCTGCCAATCTGTGTCTTTTGATTGGTGAATTTAATCCATTAACATTCAGTGTTATTACTCGTAATGAATTTCTTACTTCAGTCATTTTTTCTTTGGGTTAATGTATGTCATTTGTTGTTTTGTTTCTCTTTTTGACTTTTCAGTTGTTTTTAAACTCTCCTCCAACTCTCTCTCCTTTGTTTTTTCCTTTCAACTTGTAGAGATTCCTTTAGTATTTCTTGAAGTGCTGGTTTCTTCTTGACATACTCTTAATTGCTGTTTATCTGTGAATATTTTGAACTCTCCATCATTTTTGAATGCCAATTTTGCTGGAAAGAGAATTCGTTCCTGGAAGTTTTTTTCTTTTAGTGTTTTGACTATGTCATACCACTCTCTTCTTGCCTCCATGGTTTCAGCTGAGATATCAGCACTTAATCTTATTGTGCTTCCCTTGTATGTGATGGTTCTCTTTTCTCTTGCTGCCTTGAGTATTTTCTCTTTGTCTTGAGCATTGGACAATTTGACTAGTATATGTCTTGGAGTTGGCCTGTTGGGATTTATACTATTTGTTGTGCGCTGTGCTTCCTGGGTCTGCACATCCATCTCTCTCAATAGAGTTGGGAAGTTTTCAGCCATAACTTCCTTCAACACTCCTTCTGTTCCCTTTCCCTTCTCTTCTCCTTCTGGGATGCCCATAAAGCGTATATTTCTTGCATAATCGGTTAATTCCCTGAGACCATACTGGATTTTTTCTTTCTTTTTGTCTATCTTTTCTACAATCTCTTTGATTTCAAATGTATTGTCTTCCACATTACTAATTCTTTCCTCTGCCTGTTCAAATCTGCTGCCATGTGAGTCCAGCATCTTTTTCATTTCTTGACTTGTGCCGTTGTTCGCCATCATATCCATTACTTTTTTTGGTGTGTTAGCTATTTCTTTAGTATGTTCTCCCAGTGTCTTCTTTATATCCTTAATGTCTTCCTTCCGTTCTTTAAGTTGGTCTATGATATTTGTTTGGATAGCTTTGATTAGTTGTTCGATGTACTGCATTGCTTCCTGGTTTTTATTTTGTGCATTGGACTGGTCCATGTTTTCCAGTTTCTCAGAGTCATTTGTATTTTTCTGTTGCTCTCTGGTCATCATATTATCTTGATTTGTTTGTTCAGCTGATTAGCTTTTCTCTATGCTCTAGAATTTTGTTTAGCTTTTGCTTCTGCATGTGAGTTAAGTTTTCTCTTTGGCAGTTTTTCTTCATATTTTATTTCCTTGCTTCTTTCTATGTTCCCTTGAAGGCAATAGTTTAGGGCTAGAGGAATCAAAAGATGTAAGGAAGGCAGAAGGATAATAGAAATATTGATAAAAGTTAGAATATGGGCAAAGTGAGACTTAATGAGATGAATATTTAACTTGTGTAGGCAGTGTAGAGGACTAGGAAAAAATGTGGAGTTCCTACAATGGACTGGGAAAACCAGTGGAGGAATATATATATAGTGATTTAGAAGGCTAGAATTATGAGGAGGGGGAGAAATAGTAAAGAAAGGTCTGAAAGGAAAAAGTTAATACTAATAAAAAAAAAAAGACAAAAGAAGAAAAGGAAAACAAAATAGATGGGATAGAAATTGACACTGTTAATTTGTGGGCCTATGATAAAATGTTGTCTCTAAGAACCACAACAGAAAACAGAAGGCAGAAAGATGCAGGAAGGATAAGCGATAGTTTGTAATACAGAATCAGTATATACACCGAGTGGGAAATTACTGAATAAGAAGCCCAGTAAAGAAGCGACAAGCTGGCAGCACCTATTTAAAAAAAAAAATAGAAGGAAAAAGGAAGGGGGGAGGAAAAAGGAAATAATAGCAATAGATCAGAAAGTAACAGAGAGAAACCAAAGATCCACACAAGCAAGCAGTCATACAGAGCTAAGGGGGATCAATGATTCCCCTAGGGTCCACGTGGATCCTTCCTGCCTACTTTTGTTTATCAAAGAATTTCCCCACAGGGTTCTATATGCATGTCCTTTAGCAGCTTTTAGCTATTAAACTAAATTAAAAAGAATTTATTTTTCATTTGTTGAGGTGACCTCACTTTTTTTTTTTAATTTTTATTTTTTTAGCCAAATGCAGGACCCAAAATAATTCCTCCTCTAGACCAACTCCCTTAGGGAAGGGACCCTAGCTGGGCCCGTGGAAATTATTCAAGCACGTCCCATTTTCCGGACTCCCCAGGTTAGCTTAAGCTCTGATGTTAGTCAGTGAGGAGTGCTAAAGACGGCGGATTCCGCCCCTTTTGGCGCCGAGCTCGAGTGTCACCGGGCTGCTCAGTAAATCAGTTTGAGTGCAGATTCGCATCTGCTCTCAGCCTAATGGTGCTTCAGGTCAGTTTATCTTCTCCCCAAAGCTATGGGGCGGTGCAGGCAGCCAGATCGATGTCTAAAAATATAAAATACCCTTCCCTGTCTTCCAACAGAACCCTCCCTTTTTTGGGAAGTGGCCCTTCTTCCTGGCTCCACAGAGGCCCGGGTCTTATCCATGGGTGGCTAGGGAAATCACTGTGTTTCCCGACCAAAATCCCTCCTCCGTTTCACCGGGTGCTGATTAGCCCATTTGCTCTGTTCACACAAGTTCCAAGGGGAACCAGACAGCCAGATCCCCAGAAAATAAAACTTTTTCGCCCCACCCATGGCTCCAAATGGCCGTTTTATTTAATTTTGTTTTTTTTTCCCTAACCGCGGGGCTCAGCCACCAGTGTCAACCTCCACCGGCAGCCTCAAAACTCACGAATCTCCACGGTTCGTTCCTCGCCGCCGATCTGAGCAGATAGATTTCCCAAGCTTCTCACTCCAAGCATGGTCAGCACAGACCCCCGTGCAGGATCCCATCCACAATCCGCCTTGCTCTCGGAGCTTGCAGTGTGCGCCCTCCTTCACTAACGCCATCTTGGCACCCCCCCCAGTTCTGGGCTTCTGATGGAAATGGCTAGTCTAGGAATGTAGAAATTTTCAAGATGTTGAATGGCCAGGGTGTCTGGTTCCTTGACTGCAAGTCCCTTCAGAGACTGCAATGCACTGTCTGGGCATCATTTCTCATGTAGAGAGGTCAGCTTTCCACCTATGTTGTCTGTCATGTAAAGCCTTTGTGGTTGCCTATAATTAGGCCTGATAAAATACGCATAGGTCCTTAGTCAGATGCTGAACTTCTCAGAAAGAAATAACATTAATCATCTAGAATTCATATATTTCAGAAATCAGGGTCAAATATGCTGCATTCACTTGATGGTATCCTTAAGGATATAAATTAGTATTAATAGACATGTGATCATTTGTTGAAAAAGTTTAACATTCAAAATATAATTTATATTAGCATGGTACACTAATAGTATATTGTTCTTGTGAAAGGAAGAATATATTATACTCCCAATCACATTTATAGCTAAACCCATGATTATTAAAATAGATTTAAACACCCCAGAATCCTAGAGTTTTTACCATGTTTCTTTCTTTTTTCCATGACTTTTTCTTTCACCTTGCAAGTAACCACTTTTTCAACTGGAAATGCAGGCTCATCATATGTATTTGAATTTAATAATAAAGTGTAGTTTGGGCCATTGTGAAAAATACCTGATGCCCCTTCTGAGATGGGTTTCTCTTTAGTGCCCATTTAAGAGAGCATTCATTAATGTCAGAATTCACCACATGGTGTTCTTTAGCAAAGAAATTTGAACAATAACAGAAACATGGATTTAAGACCTAGCATATGGATACATGTTTAAATATTTTTCCATTCTGCCACAGGAAGCAGTAACATCTTATAGAGAGGCTACTCCAGTAGCCTGGACATATAAAGTGGGTGTTGTGGAGCAAAGCCATAGCCAACAAACAAGGGGCATGCATGACAAGCTGAAAATAAACTTTGCTGTTATCATCATCAACACTTACAGTTTATTGGTTACTGGAATCTTGTCATTCATTTTACCAAATATCCATTGGTTTTTCCAAGCAGCCGGACCAGCTTATATGTACACGCCAGTAATACATAAACATTTCCTTTGCTCCTCATACTCGAACAGTTGGGGCTTCCAGATTTATTTTTTACAATCTAATGAATTTGTGGCAATACCTCACTTTGACTATGGTTTTATATTTATTAACAACACTAATGGTGCAGAACATACTGTTATGTGTAAATGAGATATTTGTGCTTTCCTTTGAAATACCTTTTTTGGTTTTATGAGTGGCATTTATTTTCATTACTTTGTAGTCTGGGTTTCTTTCTCTTGTGTTTCTCTTGAGGAAAAAACTCATCATGGAATGCATTCAGATTCACAAACCTATTCCCATTTGTGTATTTTTATATCTTTTTTGTCTCCTTTTCCTACTTCTCCTCCTACTCCTGAGAAATTCCCTCTTAAAGTATATGAATATACTTTGCAAGTATTATAATATATTGTTTTCATACTTTATTCTTTAATCAACTGGTAATTTGTTTGTGTAGTTTCAGAAATATGAATGCAAATTCACTTTTCAAGTTTTTTACCCAATTGTCTTAGAACTATTTACTAAAATATACAAAATATCCCCAAACAATAAATCATGCATCTGTAATTTATTGAGTCTTCTGTATGCATCCTCTGTTCTCCTGCACTGTTTCATTGTCTGCTTCTGCTCCCATGCCAAAATGTTTAACTGTTATTATTTTTTAGCAATATTTGATATGTATTCAGGGTAACATACTCATTTTTCTTCCTCTGAAATATTTAAGATATGTGTGATTCATTTGAATTTTATGGCCTATTTGTCAAATTCTATCAAAAAATAATATGTTGGGAAATTTTCCTGGTGTCATTTTATAAATTAATATAATTTACAAGTCTTTAATATTGTTCCAGTCAATACATTTGGTTAATCCCTGCATGAATTTTCTTATTTAATATCTCTCAATGAAATTTCTCTTTTCCATATATTCTTGTATATCACTGCTTTATGTCTACTCTATTAATAGATATTTCATGTAATTATCAAGTGTTTCATTTAAAATATATTTTCAATTTTGTTACTATTTTATAAGAATTCAATATTTATTTATTTACATTTGCATCCTATTGCCTTCTCAAACCATATTAAAGTATTATTCTTGTAATGTATGTGTATTATATATAATTCTTATATATTACGTGTAATCTGCTCCTAATGCAGAAGCTGTTTTTTTTTTTAAAGTTCTTATCTATTTTATTTTCTTTGTCTTGCCTCAAAATGCTGCCTCATAAGGGTTCTAAATGTGCTGCTATTTCACTGGTTCTCTATGAAATGATGCTTCCATCTTGTATAGTTTCAGTTCTATTATATTTGAACTCGGTGATTTTCCTTTCAAATTAAGAATTGTTATTATAAATCTTTGATGGGTTTTCATAATTAATCATTCTATTGGAACAGAATTCTCTTCTGGAAATAAGGCATTATCATTTAATATTTAAACTGTTAACCTCTGTTGTTTTCATCAATTAGGATATTTAATTTTCTCATGCTATACCCCTCATATTTCTGATATAAATATAACTTGGTGATGATATATTACATTTTATATATCACTAAGATATTTTTATAGATTTTAACACACATTCTTAATTGTTTTTGTAATACCTAATTTTAGAACACATCCTCTACTATTCTATGAAAATCCATTTTTTTTTCCAAAAAACTTCCTCCCAAAGCTTCCTACCCTCTTTTTCTATTTTGAAATATGACATAATATACTTTATGTACTTTTATCAGGCTAATTCCTGCCTTCAGCTTTCATTTAAAATGAATCTTTCAGTGGATGGATGGTGATGCTCACTCAGCTTCCAACTGAGAGAGGGCTTAGATACCATGGGGCAGATGGAAGGAACTGTCTTGCTTATAGTTATAGATACTCTATTTATTAGGATGGGTGTTCTCCATCATCTCATAATGTTAATTGTTCTGGGTGGGTCAGAAGAACTGGAGAGTAGATGTTGCAATTCTGCTGTTATTCATAGCTCAACTGGCATATGAACAGACTGAAGATTTAAATATCTGGTACATATATTTAATGCAAAAAACACTAATTATAGATTCAAATAAAAGTATCAGAAGAGCCATGTTTAGGGACATTTTAAATAAATCTAACTCTGTTATGTTGGGGAACATAGAGTAAGCTCTACTGAAAGGGTGAAAAATTCCTGAGATTGTCTGCCCAGAATATAATGTCTAGATGTCTCTAGAGCTCTCAGGAGCACCCCTGCTTGAGGCAGTATTTATTGCACATTCATCTTTAAATGCTCTAAGTTTTTATTTTTATTTGGGAAATTGTGAGTTAACAAAAGTATCATGCATACCACACAGGAGTCCCATGTATTGCTCTAACACCAACACATTACATTTTTATGAAACATTTGTTAAGAATTATAATATTTCTGCTATCTAGAGTCCATAGGTTATATTTGGTGTATTTTCCCCAAAAAATATCTTATTATTAACACCATGTATTGGTATTGTATATTTATCATAGCTCATGAGAGAATATTCTCATATTTGTACAGTTTAACACAGTCTATCATTCACCATGGGGCTAACTGTGTAATACAGTCCTCTGCCTTTTACAATCCATCCAAAGTGTACACTCAGTGGCTCTCAGTTTCATCAATGAGTTGTGCTGTCCTAAGCTCAGTCCATTTCAGAATGTCTTCATTACTCCAAAAGGAAAAGTCCCATACCCCTCCCATTACTGACTCTTAGCATTGATATAATACCTTCTTTGTCATTACTGTAAAAATATTTCAATATTACTGGTAACTAGTGTCTATATGTTATATTAGTTATATTTTTCCACATATCTTCATATTTTAATATTTTGTGATAGAGGAACATTCTTGCATTTGTACTGTTAGCCACAATCATCATCTATCCCAGAAATCACTATGTTATACAGTCCCTAGGTTATCATTTAGCTTTCTTTCAACTGACATTAACCCCTCTTCAATATCCCTTTCAGCTGTAATCACATTTATAAATTAAAAGTGTTGATTACTCTCACCATAATTTGTTACCATCAACTCTAATCATTTCCCCACTTTTACTTTTGAATAACAAGTAACACTTGGAACAAAGTTCACCATGTGAGGTGGATTTTACCAATACACATACTCTCAAGGGAATTTTGTACTTCCTGCTCTGACAAATTTAAACTACAAATTATGTTTCTAGCAGGATGTGTTGGGGTCATGTTTCTAACCTTGTATACTGACAACAACTAAATCTGAAGCCATGAATGTAGCATATTTATTTAAAGAAGAAGTACAAAATAGGAAATTGAAGACACATTTAAATGATCTTGATACAGCAATAGTAAGAACTGATAACTGTGTAGAACAAATGGTTGAAATCCAACTATGTTCCATATAAATGTCTATCTATTAAAGATTAATAAACATGTTCAATAAGCCTGTTCATCTTTCATTTCTCCTTAAAATCTTCACTAGACTTTTAGTGCAAGTAAAATTCACTTATATTTTATCCAGATGAAGACTCCATAAAAATAATCAACAAATACAAAAGTTATGATCTTCTGTGGTAAAGACAATGTGATCGTACTCATGAATTGATATTTATACATATCAGAGACATAATATGAAACTTATTGTCTAGTGAGCAGGAGAAGAGACCTTCAGTAATAACATATAAGGGAGTATAAGGAGGGATTGGTGCTCTTGGAAATCTTAAAATTAAGATGCATGGAGCTTTTGTCAGAGGGAATGAACTTGTAAAGCAGAAACCTGGTATGTTACTTTAGATTTGGTTTAACATGTTAACATAAGCAGTATTCAACTTTCAGTATCCTGCCTTGGGAAGCCTTAAAAATATCTGAGAGTTTCTCTCTGTAGAAATAGAAACAGAAAATTGTCAGGGGAAAACATGTGCAGCTTTTGTGACTTGAAGCCTGAAAGGAAAGAGTCCTGCTACATGGTATTGACGGTACAAAGCAAATTGTGATCAGCTCCATTTCTTGATATCACTAAGCAAAAGCTCACCATCCACTAAGCTTCAAGGTATGGAGATCCTCAGCATCTTTCACAATTTTAAACAAACATTATATAACTAAAAAAAGATTGGATGAAATCTAGATTTTAAATAAGAAATATGATATTTTTAAAATGATACCAGTGTACTGAGAAAATTAAGGGGACAGTTAGGCACTGTAAAACCTGTACATATACTCAAATATACTCAAAGAGATAAAAGATGATTTTGCATCTTCATTTTGCTATTAAAAAATAAATCAGAAATGTAAGAAAGCTAGACTGCTAAGGTAAGATATATTTGTATATATACATAATTTTAAGCATTAAAATATAATTTGGGATAGTTTAGAGAGATTTGAAGATGATTTCTTATAATACAGAATTAAAATATAAATATGGACAAATTATGCAAGTTGACAACAGATGTCCCATATAGCCAGCAGGAATTGTGAGTACCCAGGATATCAGTCAATCATAGAAAGGACTCAAGAGGCCACCCTCAGTGGGTTTCTCCCTGAAGGGAGTGGAAGCTTGAATGGAAGCCTGAAGCAACACTCTTTCTCCAGGCTGTCCAAGTGTGTTAAGTTAAATGGATTTTCCAGACTGAGGTGGGGCAAAGATTTTCAGAAGTGACTATGCACTACATGTAAATATTTATGGAGCCCCAAAAGGCACTGGGGTGGAAACAGTGAAAAAGATGGGAACCATTTTTCCTTTAACCCCAATGAAACTCTGCTAAGTACACTTGCCATATACTGTAGTATTTTCTGTTAATTAAGCTTCTTGGTATAAAAAAGTATTCAAGAAATAAATGGTAATTCTAATATCGAGATAAAATGGAACTTGGTCAGATGATTATGGTAGCTTAGGTTGCAACAGGTTGAACTCATCTTCTAGAAGTGGCAAGATGTCAGGCAAACTTGCTGGGCATAAGGGAAGCAGCAGGCTTGAAAGTGATTGGAGTGGAAAAACAGCAAAATGGGGCTCAGGTGGGCACTGGCAGATAAGTGCTAGGATTGATTGGCATGAGAACCTAAGAGGAGGTGTCTTGCTGGACTCAGGGGAAGCAATACGGCCACAGAGTAATCAGGTGGACAGTGAAGGGATCTCAGATGGGCACATGGCAAGGGCCATGGAGAGAATGGCATGGGTTACTTGATTGGGATGCCCAGCTGGGCACCAGGGGAGTGGCACCATCAAGGTAATGGGACACCAGCTGGGTAGGGGGCACCAGCAAGGTAGTGGAGCATCAGGACAATCCACATAGATGGCCAGTGTGGAGAGGACTATCCTGATGCTGGTGGCTTTAGAGGGAGGCCTGGATTAGATTTTTTCTTTCTCTCCTCTTTCAGATAACTGGGGAGAGGTGGAGCTGTGAGGCAGTAGGTGGGCACAGATGGCCAGAAAGGATGGGCCTAAGCAGACACTTCTGGCCTGAGATGAAGCTCAAGGCGATGAAGGGAGAGATGAAGGATATTAAGATGAAACAACTCAAATGTCCATCAACAGATGAATGGATAAGCAAACTCTGGTATAGACATACTATGGAATATTACTTAGCTGTAAGAAGGAATGCAGTATTAACACATAGGATAATGTAGACGAACCTTGAAGACCTTATGTTACATGAAGCAAGCCAGGCACTGAAGGAAAAATATAACATGATCTCACTGATATGAATTAAACAAATCGAGCAGACACACAGAGCTAGAGTCTAGAAGATAGGCTTACAAGAGACAGAAAGGGAATAGAGGGATGTGGGCCAGTGCCCACATGGGAAAAATCTATGATATGGTGGAAGGGTGTAGTTGTGCAGTGGATGGACATGAGAGTGTTGCAGTGATGCTATTGGGTTGAGCAGTTCTGTCCTGTGAGGGGGCTAAGGTGGGGAGTTTGCACTGTCCATGAAACCATGGGGAGGGTTAGGGGTGGGAGCAGATGAAATCTGAGGATTTGGGGGTATGTGATTGAAAGTACAATGTTAGGAAAATTAAAAAAAAAAATTTTTTTGGCTAATACGGCAGGGAAGGGATACTGGTTTAGGGTGTTGATGTGGGGGCAGGCAGGACAGGGAGCACCCGGGGCAGGCTTCCAGGGAGTATGTGAGTATTGATCCTGTCATAGTGCATTTTATCAGTGGGTGGAGACCCACACAATGAATGGGAAGGTGTTGGACTCCCATCCTGGGGATTCCTGCTATGTTTTCAAATATAGGGGCAGGAGCATCTCAAGAGCAAAGGCAGTGCCTAGTAGGGGAGGACAGGCCAGTATGTCAAGTCATCGATGTTGTTGCAAGTATCTAGGAATCTTGTTCATGGAGTGACACTTGGTGGCTGCCTTTGGTCCTGAGAGGAGAGGAAGGGATGAATTGAACAAATGGAACATGGGACATTTTGAGATTATTGGAATTGTTTATCTTGATCTTGCAATGATGGATGAAGGCCATGTTAAATTTCATTAAAATTTATAAAACTGTATGTTTCAAAATGTAAACCATAATGTGAATCATTGACCATGATTAGTAGCAATGTTTCAATATTTGTACACTAATTTTGTAACAAATGTATGATCCACATTTAAATTTTATTAATAAGGGAAAGGGGGAAAGGGGGAGCATGTTGGGTATATGGGAATCCCCTATATTCTATACATGACTTTTCTGTAACCTAAATCTTCTTTGAAGATAAAAATTTAAAAAAAAAGATACAAGGGGAATAAATGGAAGAAAATGTCACTGTACATACAAGACAACAGATCTTACAGTGATGAAAGATATAATTCAAAAATTTTTCTTAATTTTATTTGTTATGATTTCTTTTATTATTTCATATTTACTTATTTTTTTGTATTTTACTTGTCATTTTTAAAACTATCATTATTATTTATTTTCTTAATTTTATTCAGTTATTTTGTTGTCTTCATTTTTGAAGAAGTTTTGGATCACAGTAGGGTTACAACTGTAGCATGGGGGAAATATTGGTGTGGAGTGTCAGTAATGGAGGATACATGCAAGGAGTTTCACCTCAGGCATACCTATAAGGCCGATGAAAGGGTTTAAGTGTTCATGGGACATTGTCACCATGGGTGGAGATCCGAATAATAACCAAAAGAATATCCAATTCCCATCATGGGGAGTTGGGTCACATTCTCTAATGGAACATCAAGAATCCTCCAAGCACAGGGGCAGTGATTAGCAAAAGAGGATGGACTATTGTTTGGCCCTTGATATTGATGACTGTACTAATAAAACATTCCTTTTGAAATTGAAACTTAGCCTAGTATTATATGTTGCCTAAGTTCTCTTGAAATCCTCCTTGTTGCTCAAATGTGGCCTCTCTCTAAGCCAAACTCAGCATATAAATTCATTACCTTCCCCCTGGCATGGGATATGATTCCCAATGATGAGCTTCCCTGGCACTGAGAGATTATTACTATGTGCTAACTAGCAATGCACCTGGAAAAAGGCCTTGACCAAAAGGGAGAAAGGGCAAATACAAATGAGTTTTTATGGCTAAGAGATTTCAAAATGAGTCTGGAGGTCATCCCAGAGGTTACACTTATGCACATTTCTGCAGGATCTCATTGAATGCCACAGTAAATATTGCCTCAAATAGCAGGCTCTTGAGAGCTCTAGAGACATCCAGACACTATAGACAGGGCCAACAGCTCAAGAGTTTGTCATCCTGCTAGTGGGCCCTACTTTGGAATATATGTTCTTCAGTGTGGCAGAGTTGGTTTCAGTCATGGTTTTCCTACACAAGGTTCTTCTGCCCCTTCTATCTGAACCTAGAGTTAGTAACAGACTTGGTAGGTGTGTACCCAAGAGACTTAAATTTTGGTGCTTTCCATATGCCAGTCAGGCCCTAAATCTCAACAATGTTGCAACACCTACCATCAAGTTCATTGGACTTACCTAGGACAACTAACAAGGAAATGATGATGGACACCAACCATCCCAAGCAACAGAGAGAGTCTACAAGTAGACTTACTTTTATTGTGCTATAGACTTATTGTTATACAAGCAATGGAAGAACTATTATCATTGATATAGAAGCAATGCCCACCAGAGGTTCTGAGGGTAGGGAGAGGGAAAAAAGAGTTTTAATATGGGGGCATTTTCAGGACATTGGAATTGTCCAGAATGACATTGCAATGATAGGTACAAGCCCTTATATATCTTGTACTAACTTACAAAATTGTGTGGGAGAGAGTTTAACCTATAAGGTAAGCCATAATCCACACAGAGAAAATTCTGCAATATATGTTTTACCATTTGTTACAAATGTACATTTTAACAAATGTACCACACTAATGAAGGATGTTGTTAATGTGGAAAAGTGTGGGAGGGGTAGGGACTGGGGCATATGGGAATCCTCTACAATTTTATGTAACATTTATGTCATCTAAGTATCTTTAAAATTATTTTAAGTATTTTTTTTAAAACTGCATTGTATTGTTACAAGGAGAAACATATTGACAAATGGAAATGAATTAAGAATTCAGAAATAGAACGACACATCTACAGCCAATTGATATTTAAGAAGGCTGCCAAGTCCATCAAAACGGTGCAGAATACTCTCTAAAACAAATGATGTTGGGAAAACAGGATATCTATCTCCAAAAGGATGAAAGAGGACCCCATCTCACAAATTATGCAAAAATTAACTCAAGATGAAACAAAAACATAAATTTTAAAGAAAGGAACATACAAGTAGAAGAAAATGTAGGGAAGCAACTTTGAGATATTGTGGTTCACAATAGCTTCATAAACCTTACACCCAAAGCATGAGTAACAAAAGAAAAATTAAATTAATGGGAACTCCTAAAAAATAAACACCTTTGTGTTTCAAAGGATTTTTCAAGAAATTTTAAAAGCATCTTACTTAATTAGAGAAAGTATTTGGAAACCACGTATCCAATAAAGATCTAATGTCCTGCATATTTCAAGAAATATAACAACTTATCAATAGAAAGATGAACAACCCAATTAAAAAATGGGCAAAAGACATAAACATAAACAGACATTTTTCCAAATTGGACATGCAAACGGCCAAAAAGCACATGAAAAGATGTTTAACATCACTAGGCATTATGGCATTGCAAATCAAAATTATAATGAGATATCATTTCACAACTACAAGCCAGTATAAAAAGAAAAAAACAGAAAACAACAAATGTTGGTAAGGAGGTGGAGAAATAGGAATACTCATTTACTGCTGGTGGGAATGTAAAATGGTGCAATTGTTGTGGAGGACAGTTTGGCTGTTCCTCAGTAAGTTAAGTATTGAATTGCCATATGAGTAATCCCACTACTAGATATATACCCAGGAGAACTGAGAGCAGGGACATGAACAATTAAATGTACATCAGAGTTCATAGTGTCATTATTCACTATTGCCAAAGATGGAAGCAGCCTAGATGCCCAACAGATGAATGGATAAACAAAATGTGGTATATGCATATGATGGAATATTATTAAGTTCTAAAAAGGAATGAAGTACTGACAGATGCAGCAACATGGATGAAGCTCAAAGACTTATGTTAAGTGAAATAAGTCAGACACCAAAGGACAAATATTGTATGATTATCCTAATATTGATTAAATAAAATAAACAAACTTCTAGGGTAGAATATTGAATAGGTTACCAGGGAATAAATGAAAGTAGATAATGGGGAGTCAATGTTTAATCTCTACAGAGTTTATATTTATAATTCAGTTGATTATAATCACTTGAAATGGACAAAGATGAGGGTAGTGCAACAGTGTGAGGGTAATTAAAAGTGCTTGAAGTGTGTCTGTGAATGTGGGTGAAAGGTGGAAGCTTCAGGTTGTGTATGTTGCTAGAAGGAAAGCCAGAGGACAAAATGTGGGATTGTATAACACAGTGAACCCTATTGTGGCTGAAGATTGTGGTTAATAATATAAATATAAGGATGTTCTTTCTGGATCTATAACAAAGATACATCACTTGTATAGGGTGTTAATAGGAGTGTGATGTAGTGGGCAAAATGTACCTAAAGTAAAATATGTACTATAGTTGACAATATTAGTTTTACATTCTTGTCTCAATTGAAACAAAGGTACCATATCAGTATTAAGTGTTAAAAATGGAGGATATGTTTGTGGGAATGTTGCACATTTTATTCTTAGAAAAATGTTATGCAAAACAGAAACAACCATATTTTCTTGTCTATTATACTGTTTTATTATGAGACTTCCCTAAAAATACAGGTGAAGAACTTTTCATGAGAAACAAGGCAAGTATATAATTTATGTTCTATGTGTCAATTGACATAACTCTGGTAAGAAAGTAAAGATGGAGTATGGTCAGGTGTCCTGATAGGCAAGGTATTTTGAACATCTTGGAAGTTATATAGCCAGATTCTTCTATGGGATATAAAGGTATTCTGGATGCCCTATGTTTTCTGGATAGATAGCGGCCCATAGAGTAGATAACAAAATATTAAACTTCCCTTCTGGGGAAGTCCTGCTAATTTCTCAAATAAGCTGGCAAAAAGCTCTGGATTATATAAGCCTTATCTAATTAAAATTAAATAGTCCAATAAGCCAAGTCCTTCATGAACTTTATATCATGTACTAATGAAAGTAGTCCTAATTATCATTAATGTCTAAGAGTTGCCTCCTGAAAACCTCCTTTTTACTGAAATGTGGCCTCGTTCTAAGCCAAAATCTTCAAAGAAATTTAACACCTTCCTCCTGACATGGGACATGACTCCCAGGAATGAGCATCCTGGCACTGAGGAATTATTAACATGCATGAGTCAGCAATGTATTTGGAGAAATAACTTGGTTAAAAGGGGAGACTCCTAAGTAAAATAGAGTTTTATGGCTAAGAGATTTCAATGAGAGTCAGGAGGTCATTGCAAAGGTTATGCTTATGCAGATCTCAGCCAGACTTAACACACTGTCACAGTAAAAAAATCCTAAAAAAAAAAAAATGCTCCTGAGGGCCCTAGGGAAATCCAGACACCATAGGCAAGACTCATAGTGTCATGAAATTCATAACCCCTCAGTGGGCCTTATCTGGGAATATATGTAGATTTACGCCCCCAATATAACATAGGTATACTTATTTATAAATTCCCTAATTATAACACTTCTACTCATTTTATCTAAACCTATAATTTTCAATGAACTTATTAAGTATAGCTCTCAGAAAAGGAAAAATTTAGGAGTGTTTATATGGTGGCTGAGCCCTGAATCTTATCCAATATGTGGACAACTCCCATGCTCTGGTTGTGTGGGTCTACCCTGGATAACCTACGAAATTAGGAGGATGGATCAACTCCACCCCTAAAACAAGAGCATCTTCAACTGCATGGAAGCAATTCCACTCCCCTACCCCACAGAATACTTACATCCCTTTTCAGCCTGAAACCACCAGAGCAGACATCGTGTCAAACCCCTCAAGATTGAGGAATGAACAAAAGTGGGGATTAAGAGTGAAACCATTGACCAGAGCAGATGTATTGTTATTGATCAAATTACTTGCAACATAAATATAAATAATAAATTTTTAAATTAAAAAAAGTATCTCAGCTGATTGGAGAACACCTTCAGAAGAAAATAATAGGTGGTATGAATGTAAACACTCATCTTCAGGAAATTCTACAAGTGATCCCCAAGAAACTGGAATGAAAGCAAAGCATGCAAGAACTGAAGGAACAGAAAAAAGTGCTTGAGCACTCCAATGCCAGAATGAAAGAGGTTGTAGAGGATAAAGTGGGCCAGATAAAATCTGTTACTGAAACAGTGCTGAAGGCCATAAATTTGCCTGATTACTTTAGAGAAGTGATTATAGGAGATAACCACTTGAAATTAGGCAAAAAGTGGGAATCAGAAAAATGGAGAATACATAGTCTATGAATTGGCATTTGGTCTGAATAAACTCATTAATATTTTGAACTTAAATGTTTCCTCTAAAAGGCTGGAATGAGAAAAACAAGAAACATCCAAGAAAATAAGTGAAGAAAATCAAATGACTTAAGAAATTACAAGGCACATAAAAAGTCTTCAGAATGAGTAAGCATCTTTAACATCTGAAAATTTGCTTCTAGAGAAGGAGACTGAGAAACTTCAGATGAAACTTCAAACACATCCTGAGGGTCATGAAAAACATATCCTGTGGCTTGGGAGCAATTCCGTTGAGGAGGCATCTTACTACTCATAAATGGAGAAGAGACTTTGCAAAGTGTATAGAAACATAAACTTCATATATCAGAAGCACAATCTCTTTGCTGAAGACATGGACAAAGAGTTGGAAAGAACCAATTCCTTCTATAAACCAGATTCTATTCTATTAAAAGATAGCTGAAAAAGGGGGTCTGGAACCTCTGCTCCCTGAGAAAGTGCCCAAAAAGCTAGAAAGGAAAGCAATTGAAATAGGGAGATATTGTGAAAGTAGACTTGAGACCCCAGTTTTTCTCAGGTGTCTCTTTTGTCCCTGATGTTCCAACTGCAACATTCAGCCACCTGAATGTTTAATTCAATCTACAGAGCTGCTGACCACTCATCATCCTCAATTACAGCAAGATATCTGCTGGGATTTATTTCCCTTTAAAGATAATTTTGATTGATCTAATTTTAATTAAACACTGTCACTTAATTGATAATAAAATTGATGTTCTTATTGAACTTTATTACTATAATTTCTAGGATAGCATTTTACAAATATATATTTGTTTGTTATAGCTGTTCTGAATAATTGCTTTGTATTTGAACCTGTAGAATTAAATACTGTAACTATTATGTTTTAATTGAGAAAATAATCTACCAGTAGTTTTGTTAATGATAGTCTTGATATTGAACTATTAATGCATTTTTTGTATGGAAAACAAAAAGATTATCCCAAAAAACAAAGCAAAAAAAAAAAAAAGGCAACTCAAAAACAAAACTAGTGGCATTTCTCAATGCTCAGAAATATAATATGTCTGTGTCAAACATGAGATTTCATTTTAAAAGACACATCAGAGACATTATCACCAGAGATATGGCAGAGTGCATCAGTACCAGTTTTCCTTGGTTTGTTTTGAATACATCATAAGGTCTTTCTCCTATGGGAAAATTAAGGTCTCTAAACTTGCCCCAATAATGGCCCTGATAGCTCCTTGGGAACCTACAGTAGAAGTTTCAGGGAGGCTGGCATTCTGTGTGAATTAATTTCTCCTAAGGAGATGTGCTATGAAGAATACAAGACTGTTGTAGAAAAAATACCACTGTATGTGTACAGAATTGATTGCTTGCCTAGAAAAAAAAAGACCATTTCTAACAATAATGAGGAAATAAAAGAATGGTAAAACATCTGTAAAAAGGTCTCTAGAAAAATGTCATACAAATATTTTGTGCATAGAATTGGAAATAATTCAAATCATTGCTGCCATAAAACTTGAGATTCTCACTACTTGAGATTCTTGATGACTACTTCCTTAGAAGGCTCTCAACTGGAAAGCATCAAACAAAATATCAAAGAGTATATAAAAACTTTTCACATATTGAAGTATCCATGTGATGGTCTACCCAGTGCTATGAGAATTACTTAAATGTACCCATAACCTATTTTTGTTATTCTTAGGTATCTTTAGCATCCATTATTGTAGTTAAAGTTTTTAAGTTTACATTTAAAAATGAATTTGTTATTTTAAAATTTATAAGAAAAAACTAGAAAAATTATTCATGTTAGAAAAACTTAAATTCCTTGAATGACACGGCGTACCACATAAAGGGTACATTAATTAAAACACATGCCTAAAAATACCAGTATAGAGCTTCAGACATTCATAACATAAAATATCAAATTGTAAAGAGAATATTTAAAGGAAAGAAAAATAGTGCATTATTTATCCAGTTACTGAATGGAAGCTGAAGTTAAATGAGTATTAGTTTCTTAATGTTGAATATTTTCCAGTAAGGATTCTTAGTAAAAAGGCAACCTATATGGGATTTAATTGAGGTATAACATGGCTAATTAATGCAACCCATATAATGCTGGAGCAGCTTGTGAAAATCAGAAAAATAAAACCCTTTTGAAGATGGCATTAGTGTAGGAGGGTGCACACTGCAAGCTCCCAGAGCAAGGCAGATTGTGGACGGGGTCCTGCCAGGGGGTCTGTGATGTGCACGCATGGAGTGAGAAGCTTGGGACATCTATCTGCACGGATCGGCGGCGTGGACCGAACGGTGGAGATTCATGAGTTTGAGGCGGACGGTGGAGGTTGGCACAGGCGGCTGAGCCCCGTGGTTAGGGGAAAAAAAATAAAATTAAATAAAACGGCCATTTGGAGCCGTGGGTGGGGCAAAAAAGTTTTATTTTCTGGGGATCTGGCTGTCTGGCGACCCTTGGACCTGGTGTGAACAGAGCAAACAAGCTAATCAGCACCCAGTGAACCGGAGGGGGGATTTTGGTCTGGAAACGCAGCTGATTTCCCTAGGCACCCAGGGATAAGACCCGGGCTGCTGCGGACCCCGGAGGAAGGGACACTTCCCAAAAAAGGGAGGATTCACTTGGAAGACAGGGAAGGGTATTTTATACTTTAAGACATTGATCTGGCTGTCTGCACTGCCCCATAGCTTTGGGGAGCAGATAAACCGACCTGAAGCACCATTAGGCTGAGAGCAGATGCGAATCTGCACTCAAACTGATTTACTGAGCAGCCCGGTGACGCTGGAGCTCGGCTCCAGAAGGGGCGGAATCCGCCATCTTTAGCACTCCTCACTGACTAACATCAGAGCTTCAGCTAACCTGGGGAGTCTGGAAAGTGGGACGGGATTGATTAATTTTCACGGGCCCAGCTAGGGTCCCTTCCGTAAGGGGGATGGTCTAGAGGAGGAATTATTTTGGGTACTGCATTTGGCTAAAAAAATAAAAATTAAAAAAAAAAAAGTGAGGTCACCTCAACAAATGAAAAATAAATTCTTTTTAATTTAGTTTAATAGCTAAAAGCTGCTTCAGGACCTGCATATAGAACCCTGTGAGGAAATTCATTGATAAACAAAAGTAGGCAGGAAGGATCCACGTGGACCCTAGGGAAATCATTGACCCCCATTAGCTCTGTTTGACTGCTTGCCTGTGTGGATCTTTGGTTTCTCTCTGTTACTTTCTGATCTATTGCTATTATTTCCTTTTTCCTCCCCCCTTCCTTTTTCCTTCTATTTTTTTTTTAAATAGGTGCTGCCAGCTTGTCGCTTCTTTACTGGGCTTCTTATTCAGTAATTTCCCACTCGCTGTATATATTGATTCTGTATTACAAACTATCGCTTATCCTTCCTGCATCTTTCAGCCTTCTCTTTTCTGTTGTGGCTCTTAGAGACAACAATTTTTCATAGACCCACAACTTAAGGGTGCCAATTTCTATCCCAACTATTCTGTTTTCTTCTTCTTCTTTTTTCTTTTTTTTTTATTAGTATTAACTTTTTCCTTTCAGAACTTTCTCTACTACTTCTCTACCTCCTCATAATTCTAGCCTTCTAAATCACTATATATATATATATATATATTCCTCCATTTGTTTTCCCAGTCCATTGTAGGAACTCCATATTTTTTCCTAGTACTCTACACTGCCTACTCAAGTTAAATATTCATCTCATTAAGTCTCATTTTGCCCCTCTTTTAACTTTTATCAATGTTACTATTATCCTTCTGCCTTCCTTACATCTTTTGATTCCTCTGGCCCTAACCTTTTGCCTTCAAGGGAACATAGAAAGAAACAAGGAAATTAAATAAGAAGAAAAACTGCCAAAGAAAAAACTTAACTCACACACAGAACCAACAGCTAAATAAAATTCTAGAGCATAGAGAAAAGCTAATCAACTGAACAAACCCATGAAGATAATATTATGACCAGAGGGCAACAGAAAAATACAAATGACTCTGAGAAATTGGAAAACATGGGCAGGTCCAATGTACGAAATAAAAACCAGGAAGCAATGCAGTACATCAAACAACTAATCAAAGCTATCCAAACAAATATCATGGACTCATTTAAAGAACTGAAGGAAGAGATAAGGATATAAAGAAGACACTGGGAGAACATATTGAAGAAATAGCTAACACAACTAAAAAGGTAATGGATATGATGGCGAACAAAGACACAAGTCAAGAAATGAAAAAGACGCTGGACTCATATGGCAGCAGAATTGAACAGGCAGAGGAAAGAATTAGTGATATGGAAGGCAATACAGTTGAAATCAAAGAGATTGTAGAAAAGATAGACAAAAAGATAGAAAAAATCCAGTATGGTCTCAGGGAATTAACTGATAATACAAGACACACAAACATATGCATTATGGACATCCCAGAAGGAGAAAAGAAGGAAAAGGGAACAGAAGGAGTGTTGAAGGAAGTTATGGCTGAAAACTTCCCAACTCAATTGAGAGAGATGGAGGTGCAGATCCAGGAAGCAGAGCGCACCCCAAATAGTATAAATCCCAACAGGCCAACTACAAGACATACACCTGTCAAATTGTCCAATGCTCAAGACAAAGAGAAAATACTCAAGGCAGCAAGAGAAAAGAGAACCATCACATACAAGGGAAGCACAATAAGATTAAGTGCTGATTTCTCAGCTGAAACCATGGAGGCAAGAAGACATTGGTATAACATAGTCAAAACACTAAAAGAAAAAAACTTCCACCCACGAATTCTCTATCCAGCAAAATTGGCATTCAAAAATGATGGAGACTTCAAAATATTCACAGATAAACAGCAATTAAGAGAGTATGTCAAGAAGAAACCAGCACTTCAAGAAATACTAAAGGAATCTCTACAAGTTGAAAGGAAAAAACTAAGGAGAGAGAGTTGGAGGAGAGTTTAAAAACAACTGAAATGTCAAAAAGAGAAACAAAACAACATATGACATACATTAGCCAAAGAAAAAATGGCTGAAGTAAGAAATTCGTTACGAGTAATAACACTGAATGTTAATGGATTAAATTCACCAATCAAAAGACACAGATTGGCAGAATGGATAAGAAAATATGATCCATCTATATGCTGTCTACAAGAAACCCAACTTCAGCCCAGGGATTCAAGGAAGCTGAAAGTGAATGGCTGGAAAACCATTTTACAAGCTAACAATAACCAAAAAAGGGCAGGTGTACCTATTCTAATATCAGACAAAATAGACTTTAAATGCAAAACTATTGTAAGAGACAAAGATGGACACTAAATATTAGTAAAAGGAGTAATCTCTCAAGAAGAGAGAACAATCATCAACATTTACGGACCTAATCGAGGTGCCTCAAAATACATGTGGCAAACTCTGGAAAAACTAAGAGGAGAAATAAATTCCTCTACAATTATAGCAGGGGACTTCAACACACCACTATCATCATTAGACAAAACATCTAGGCAAAGAATCAATAAAGAAACTAAGACACCCAACAATACATTAGAAGATTTGGAGTTAATAGACATATACAGAACACTACACCCAAATACAGTGGGATTTACATTCTTCTCCAGTGCACATGGAACATACTCCAAAATAGACTACAAGCTAGGCCACAAAATAACACTCAATGAATTCAGAAAGATTCAGATTATACAAAGTAATTTCTCTGACCACAACGGAATGAAGTTGGAAATCAATAAGGGCCAGAGAAACAGGTTATGCAAAAGGATATGGAAGTTAAACAACACACTCTTAGACAAACAGTGGGTCAAAGAGGAAATTTCAAAAGAAATCAGTAACTACTTTGAAACTAATGAAAACAACAACACAACATATCAAAACCTATGGGATGCAGTGAAAGCAGTCCTGAGAGGGAAGTTCATAGCCATAAATTCATATATTAAAAAAGAAGAAAGAGCTAAAATTGAAGACCTAATTGCACACTTGGAGGAATTGGAAAAACAACAACAAACTAAACCTAAAGGAATAAAAAACAGGAAATAACCAAGATTAGAGCAGAACAAAATGAAATAGAGAATAAGAAAGCACTGTAAACCATAAACAAAACCAAAAGCTGGTTCTTCGAGAATATCAAGAAAATTGACAAACCCTTAGCCAGACTAACAAAGAAAAAGAGAGAACAGATGAAAATACATAAAATAAGGAATGAGCAGGTTGATGTCACTACTGACCCCACAGAAATAAAGAGTATCATAAGAGTATACTTTGAAAAATTATATGCCAACACGAATGACAATTTAGAAGAAATGGATAAGTTTCTAGAAACCCACAAACAGCAGACATTGATGAAAGAAGAAATAGATGAACTCAACAGCCCAATTACAATTAAAGAGATAGACTCAGTCATTAAAAACCTCCCAACTATGAAGAGTCCAGGAACAGATGGCTTCACAGCTAAATTCTACCAAACATTCCAGAAAGAGCTTACACCAATTCTACTTAAGCTCTTCCAAAAAATAGAAGTAGAAGGAATATTACCTAACTCATTCTATGTTGCCAACTTTACCCTAATACCAAAACCAAATAAAGATACCACAAGAAAAGAAAACTAAAGACCAATTGCTTTAATGTACCTAGATGCTAAAATCCTTAACAAAATACTTGCTAATCGCATTGAACAACATATCAAAAGGTTTATACACCATGACCAAGTGGGTTTCATCCCAGGTATGCAAGGATGGTTCAATATAAGAAAATCAATCAATGTAATACACCACATAAACAAACTGAAAGTAAAAAATCACATGATCATCTCTATAGATGCAGAAAAAGCGTTCAACAAAATACAGCACTCTTTCCTCATAAAAACACTATAAAAGATAGGAATAGATGGAAACTTTCTCAAAATGATAAAGTGTACATATGAAAAACTCAAAGCTAACATCATTTTCAACGGTGAAATCCTAAAAGCCTTCCCTCGGAGATCGGGAACAAGACAAGGATGCCCACTATCACCACTCCTATTTAACATTGTCTTAGAAGTAATTGCACGAGCACTGAGACAAGAAAAGGACATAAATGGCATCCAGATTGGAAAAGAAGAAGTAAAAATTTCATTATTTGCAGATGACAGGATCCTATACATAGAAAGCCCTGAGAAATCTACAACAAGGCTTCTAGAACTTATAAAGGAGTTCAGCAATGCTGCAGGCTATAAGATCAATGCTCAAAAATCAGTAGCATTTCTGTACACCCATAACCAGCAAACTGCGGAGGAAATCAGGAAAAATATACCATTTACAATAGTAAACAAAAGAATCAAATACCTAGGAATAAATTTAACTAAAGATGTAAAGGACTTATATACAGAAAACTACACAACACTGTTAAAGGAAATCAAAGAAGACTTGAATAAATGGAAAAATATTCCCTGTTCATGGATGGGAAGACTAAACATCATCAAGATGTCTATCCTACCCAAACTAATCTACAGATTTAATGCAATCCCAATAAAAGTCAACAGTATATTTTTTAAGGAACTGGAAAAACTAACCACAAAATATATTTGGAGAGGCAAGAGGCCCCGAATTGCCAAAGTTATATTGAAAAAGAAAAATGAAGTTGGAGGTATCACATTACCTGACTTTAAATCATACTACAAATCTACAGTGATCAAAACTGCGTGGTATTGGCACAAGGATAGACCTACTGACCAATGGAACCGGATTGAGAGCTCTGATATAGATCCTCACATATACAGTCATTGGATATTTGTCAAGGCCCTGAAACCCACTCAGTTGGGAGAGAGTGAACTCTTTAACAAGTGGTGCTTGGAGAACTGGATATCCATATCCAAAAGAATGAGAGAAGAATACCATCTCACACCTTATACAAAAATCAACTCAAGATGGATCAAAGATCTAAATATAAGAGTCAAAACCATAAAAACCTTGGAAGATTAATTAGGGAAGCCTCTACAAGACCTTGTAATAGGAAATGTTTTCATGAACCTCACAGCCAAAGCACGAGCAGCAAGAGAAAAAATTGATAAATGGGATCTCCTCAAAATTAAAAACTTCTGCACCTCTCAGGATGTTATTAAGAAAATAACAAGGCAACCTACCCAATGGGAAAAAATATTCGGCAACCATATATCTGATAGGATCCTAATATCCTGCATATATAAAGAAATCCTACACCTCAAAAACAAAAGGACAAACAACCCATATAAAAAATGGGCAAGTGACCTGAAAAGACACTTCTCCAAGGAAGAAATACAAATGGCTCAAAAGCACATAAAAAATGCTCAACATCACTTGCTATCAGGGAAATGCAAATCAAAATTACAATGAAATACCATCTTACACCCATCAGAATGGCAGGTATTAAAAAAACAGGAGACACTAAATATTGGAGAGGATGTGGAGGAATAGGAACCCTCATCCACTGCTGTTGGGACTGCGGTATGGTCCAGCCACTGTGGAGGACAGTTTGGCGGTTCCTCAGAAAACTAATAATAGATCTTCCGTATGATCCAGCAATTCCACTGCTGGG
The DNA here is from genome assembly GCA_026826555.1 of Tolypeutes matacus. NCBI lineage: Eukaryota > Metazoa > Chordata > Mammalia > Cingulata > Chlamyphoridae > Tolypeutes > Tolypeutes matacus. The sequence goes on from JAKSZT010054587.1 coordinate 2,857,371, forward strand.
TATATACCCAGAAGAACTGAAAACAAAAATACAAACAGATATA